>JAPKLX010003423.1:0-11153 GCA_026898415.1 Leonotis leonurus
GACAATGCAATACTTCATAACATTTGAAATTCTAAGCATTCTAATAACGAAAATCATAATTTTGGTACAACGCATACGATTTTGATTTGTAAAAGAAAGCCTACCTGATATGCTTCCTCGTCTAACGAAATGCTGATTTAGATCGACTGGAATTTCCTTTCGCTGAACCTTAATCGTAATTAAGAGGAAAATACTCGTCGTGAGTATATGATTTATTTCATCTAAAAGTGAAATAATAAATTCTATGATTCCACTAATTATTCTAGTCTCTTCACTCGACTAAGGTTCGAGTACTTAAGAATTTCTATAACCATTAAATAATACTACTAATTTCACAACTTAATGGATCTTAAATTATTGGATTAAAACTAACTATTAAAATTACTAATCTTTCCAAAGATTCAATTATTAATCCAATTTTAAGAGATAATTTAATTCATTCTAAATACCCAATTTGTAAACCTTTTATTTCAGCCCATTACTACATATTACAGGTCCAGCCCAAACTAAATAAATTTTTTGGCTCATTAGACAATTCTTGAAATTGGCCCATCCTAATTGATTTGTATCCGGGCCCGCTAAGAATGACTCGACCCGGCCCGTGGGTGGCATTCAAAACATTTCTCCTAACCCTAGCAGAGACAACACTCCGCCTCTCTCCTCTTTCTCGTCTCTATCGTCTCCCTCGTCTCTGCCTCTGTTCTCGACTCCTCCTTCTACCGATCAGCAGGTTGTTTTGTTAGGGTCCCCGTCGCCGTTGACACCATAAGGTAACCCTCTATCTTACAATCTGGTTCTGCATGTTTCGATTAATCATCCTCTGGAATTATCTTACCATTTTTTTTTATTTATTAAATGCTTAATCTCCGCTCTCCTTATTTGACGGCTGGCTTGTTGGAGCTCCTTCTCTGACCTCGTCGTCACTCCCGGCTGCTTTCCCGGTGGGACGCAACAACGGCCGCCTCTCGCCAGAGTGGTGTAGTCGCCAGAAGGTTGCTCTTCTATTCTATTTACTTTCTATTTTAAAAAGTTAAGGTTGAATCTCTACTGTATGTTTTAAATTTTGTTGTTATTTGGTGGAAATGGTTTCTTTCCCTTCATTGATTCCTGTTCTGGTTGAGGACCGAATGAGTTTCGGTTTTGGAGTTTGGGGTCTTTTTTTTTTTGAAGATTGGTTATAAATCTGAGTTGGGTCTTTCTGGTAGTTCATTTCTGAACTTTCATACATTCTGCGTTGGTTTCAGAATCTGAATGAGAGTCTATGTGCTAAATTCGAGCATGTAATTGTTGTTCTATGTTTCTGAAATTCTGAATTTCACTAGGCTTTGTCTATGTTTTGGAGTCTGGAAAAAAAAGTAACAGTATAGACCTATGCTCTAAGGCCAGAATATGTATATATGTTCTAAAGTTCTGAAAGTATAATAATAGCTTCTAAAATTCTAGATTATGAGATTGGGCAATTATCTACGTTCTGAATTCGAATACATATTTAAGTCATATTCTGCAATTTCTGAAAGCATAAAATACAGTTTCTAAAGTTCTGAATATAACAGCATATGAACATCTATGTTCTCATTTGACTGAACTGTGTTCTGGGTTCTTTTATTGATGGTTTCTGGAAGTGTTTTATTCTTCTGGTTTGCCTTGGGTGTTTTTTTTTCTAAATTATCAAAACAGAAGTGAGAATATTTTAGGTCTGAAAGGTTTTGATAGGATTTCTATGTTCAAAACTTCTATCTCATTAGCATCTTAAATTTCTTCAGTTTGTTAGCTATTAAATCATACACTCAGAAGGTTTTGAATATTTTTAAGTGGGGTGCTATGTGTGTTCTGTTTTCCTTTCCTTATCATTGGTGGTTCCAGTAACAAGTTTTTCTTATTCAAACAAAAACAGCAAATCTGGAACTAGCACTAAGGAATTAGATTAGAGTATTAATAGTATACACTCACACACACACATATATATAGCTATATCTATGCTCTGCAAACAGAGCACCCACGATTGAAATCTTGGTTTTTATTATATTTTTAAATATTTTTACCCGAGTTCTAACAAATTGTAGACTCTGCAATACACCTCTATTTCATTTAAAAAGTTATAAATAAGTAAGAGAGCTTACTCTTACTCTAGGATTCAGCTAAGAGGGCTCCAAGCTGTCTTCTGGAAAAGAAAAATAACAAACTGCTTTAAGCTAATGCTACAACTGCCAAATCTGAATGCTTAACACTTTTCACTTACCTTAGTGACACCTTAGGAACCTTGGGATTAGGATGACTTGGGAAACTCCTTACTTGAGCTGGGGTGACTTCTTGGGGAGGGAAAGAAATAAGAATTACTCTGAGTTTGCCTTAGTGAAAGTGAGACTGAGTTCTCTGAACATAAGAAGGGCTTCTATTAAGAGCTTCTAGTTGTACAGGTAGGGAAAGCTGCTAATACGTTGATCTTATGTAGCATATACATAACTCACTCTAGTTATCTAATTTACAGACCTATAACTCAAGTATTACATGCTATGTTTCTGAATCATTGACTTCTGGGGTAAATACATTAATGTGCTATCTATTTTTTTGGTGCAGGTAAAGATTGTGGAGTGTAGGAGGAGTGCAAAACTGCCTTCCTCGACCTGCATTCCTGCTGTTTATAACTCCTTTGCTTTCAATTTGCCTACTTTTCTCCTCTTACTTTAGTTGATGTAATAGGATTCATGACTTTGCAGTACCTACTTGTAGTCTTCTCTCATTTATCTATAAAACAATCTGCTCTGCAGATTTCGTCTACCTTTTCCTTTTTTTTTATTAAAAGTTCTAGATACATGACTTTGTCTTTCCTCACCCTATATTTGTGCACGTTAGTTTTTCAGATTCAAAACATGGAATTACTTAGCTGCACTTATACGTATATACATGCCCTTATCTATTTTAAGTAATTAGCATTATACTAATCTCATTTCATAAGTGCAAATAATACATCCTACCTAATACCATTAGTTGCATGCTATTTTTCAATCATCAACTAGATACGGATTATACTTATTGAAACTTTAATATACTATTCTTGTAAATATACTACTTCACTAATAATGATTTAATCAATAATTAATAATGATACAACCCATAGTCCTTTTCACACATCTTTTCTTTATTAATGCTAAACATATACCCTCTATAGTATATAACCACACTACTAATTGTTTAAGCCTCTTCTGGATAATTTAATTATCCCATAGAACTCCAACTATCGATCATGTACTGAAATAATTATTTAGTTCGTCATTTTTTTTAAAAAAAAAATTACAACATCTAAAACAAGCCTACATAATATCTATCATTACTCAAAGACTATAATGTGCATGAAAACGATAGCTACTAATATCAATTAGCAAATCGACATTTAATATATATCGAAATTTTATTACCCCGATTTTTGATAATAGTATTATTAGGAGAAATTTTACGGGTCATTACATTCTCCCCTTCTAATTAAAAATTTCGTCCCGAAATTTGTACGATCTAACTAAATAGCTCGGGATATTTTTCTTTCATCTTATCTTCAAGCTCCTATGTAGCTTCTTCTTGTCCGTGATATTTCCATAGCACTTTAACCAACTTGATTGATTTATTTCTAAGTTCTTGCACTTTCTGATCCAATATGGTTTCGGGTCTTTCTTCATAAGTCAGGTCCGGTTGCAAAATCATCTCTTCTTGATAGATAACATGTTTCTGATCAAACATGTATTTTCTGAGTTGTGACACGTGGAAAACGTTGTGAACGTTTTCGAAACTCGGCGGCAGTGCTAGCCTATATGCCACTGGGCCTATTCTTTCCAGAATTTCGTACGGTTCAATGAAACGGGGTTTCAGTTTTCCTTTAACGCCGAATCTGGTTATTCTCTTAGTAGGAGATACCTTTAAGAAAACCTTATCTCCTATTCCAAATTATAGCTCGGTTCTACGAGTGTCAGCATAAGACTTTTGTCTCTTCTGAGCTTCCTTGATTCCTTTATCATATTCATACTCCGGATCAAATCCCGTCGAGCACCTTAACATACTTTGTACTCCAGAACGAATCCCGTCGAGCACCTTAATCGATGAATATAATATCATAACTTAGTGTATCTCTCTAACTGCGAGAAGATATCACTCTATTCATTATTCTATTCCTTTCCCGAACTTTGACTCATAGTTCTGCATCACTGGATTGCACATCTACTGAAGGATGGCCGTTCTCTGAGGTGGCGGCATAAGCGTAACCTCACTTTCATCATAAGGAACCTCATTCTAAACTTTATTCTAAACTTTATCCATTCTTCGAAATGGCACACGGTAACCTGGAGACAACCCACGTTACTATATACATACCTAATGTTAGCACTCACTATGTCCTCAGCATATAAAACCTCAAAATGTAATCGTGGTACCTAGATAGCCATATACCGAATACGTCTTAGTTCCGAAGGTTTAAGGAAATTTATTGTGATAACTTATCAATTATGTGGGTCCATCATCTCTCATGATAACTTAAGCGAGGGTTGGACAAAATGTTTAGAGACAGACGTCAACCGATTAAACCTTTAAAAAGAAAGGAATGAACCCAACTAGATAAATTTCAAAAATATTGAGCTTTAGGGTCCAAAGACCTGAATGACAACTACTGAGATCTTCTTGATCACATGGGGTGATCAGGCCCATCACAATCACTTCTCAGTCATAAAGATACTTAGGTTCAGGGATAAGATTTCAATGGTTGTCTTGACTAGAACTTATTTTACCACAGAGTTTAGAATGACCTCCTATGACTTCTTAATTGCATTAAGATCATAGAGTTCAACTCAATGATATAATTGATTACTGAAAGGAATTTAATGACTAGCATTTTTCATGACAATACTCATGAATTGAACTGAAAAATGAATTGAACTGGATGGAACTGAATTGAATGAGCTGAGCTAAAACTGAACTTGAATTGAACCCAAAACTTTCTACGTTCCATTGAATCGAAAATGAACTGAATTTGAAACTGGAACTGAAATTGAACTCTCTTATTCTCTACGTTCTTACTGGAACTGAATCTTGTTACTCGTGAACTGAACTCACGCATTCGTTCGGGTTATAACTCTCTAAGAGATCTAGCTATAATTTAATAGCCGAATCAAATTTCCGTTGAGGTATACTACCGAATAAGGTAACCATGATTGTGTCACTAATCATATAATGTCATTCGTTGAGATCATCTTGGGGTCATCGCTCCCTTGAGTCCTTTATTCATTCGTTGTGTCCCTCTCCTTCTAATGTATTTTCTCCAGCTTTTCATCCTTCCTTTGAGCAGTTAGGATCTTACTCCTCAGGTCAGGTTGTACTGTCAAAGTGGTAATAATTCCTCCCACTGTCTCGGGCGGTAATAAAATTTCCAAGTGCATTTTCTCAAATTCTTTCACGAGTTCATTCTCTCGAGTTAGAATTAATGCAACTTCGAGGAAATTTTACGACTTAAAGCTTCGGCAACTACGTTAGCCTTCCCTGGGTGATAATTTATACCACAGTCGTAATCTTTTACTAGTTCGAGCCATCTCCTTTGCTTCATATTAAGGTCTTTCTGCTCGAAAAAGTATTTAAGATTTTTGTGATCCGTGAAAATTTCGCATCAAACTCCGTAGAGATGATGTCTCATATTTTCAAAGCATACACAACGGCAGTTAACTCCAGATCGTGAGTTGGGTAGTTCAGCTCGTGCGGCCTCAATTGGCGTGATGCATAGACTATAACTTTTCCCTCTTGCATTAAAACACATCCCAATCCATTTTTAGATGCGTCCGTATAGACTACATATTCCTTATTGGATTCGGGGACTGCCAGTATCGGGGCGGTAGTCAACTTTTCTTTTGAAATCTGAAAACTGGCTTCGCATTTTGGAGACCATGTGAACTTGATTCCTTTTCGCAGTTGTTGCGTCATTGGTCGTGCTATCTTAGAAAATCCTTCGATGAATCTTCGATAGTATCCAGGCAATTCCAAGAAACTCCTGATTTCATTGGGGGTCGTCGGCGACTTCCATTCGCGAACAACTTTTACTTTAACCGGATCTACCTTGATTCCCTCTGCCTACACTATATGTCCAAGAAACATCACTTCTCATAGCCAAAATTCACACTTGCTGAACTTGGCATAGAATTTCTCATTTCTGAGGGTTTCTAAGGTGATCCTTAGATGTTGCTCATGTTCCTTCTCATTCTTCGAATAGATAAGAACATCATCTATGAAAACTAAGACGAACTTGTCGAGGTATGGGTGAAACACGCGGTTCATCAAGTCCATGAACACCGCAGGTGCGTTGGTTAATCCGAACGGCATCACTATAAACTCATAGTGACCATACCGGGTTCGAAAAGCAGTTTTAGGAACGTCTTCTGCTCGGATCTTCAGTTGTTGATATCCCGATCTCAAATCTACCTTTGAGAACACGCATGCTCCCTTAAGTTGGTCAAACAAGTCATCTATCCGTCAACTTATTCAACTCTCTGTAGTCTATGCACATCCTCAAGGTTCCGTCCTTCTTCTTGACGAAGAGTACCGGTGCTCCCCAAGGGGATACACTGGGTCGGATGAATCCTAAGTCTAACAACTCCTGGAGTTGTATTTTGAATTCTTCCATCTCCTTAGGGGCCATCCTGTAAGGTGCTTTGGATACCGGGCTGATCCTGGTTCCAGATCAATCGTGGATTCTAACTGCCTGTCGGGTGGCAATCCTGGCAACTCGTCTGGAAATACATCTGGGTATTCCCGCACAATGGCTACGTCTTCTAGTTTTCTTTCCTCGTTCTCCTCTCCCTTCAAGTACACTAGGTAGGATGAACATCCTTTCTTTACTAGCTTGGCGGCTTGCAGTGCGGAGATAATCGCCTTCCTCCTGTTCATGGTGATCCTGTGAAAGCTCGTAGGTTCCTTTCCTGGGGTTTTGAAGGATATTTGCCTCTCTTTGCAGAGAATAGCGGCATAGTTTTCGGCTAGCCAATCCATTCCTAAGATTATGTCCATCTCGTTCATCGGAATTACACTAAGATTGTTCGCAAGAACTTTAAGTGATCCTAACACTAAACTCAAATTAGAGCAAGAGTGTGTAAGAATCGTAGTTCCTCCCAAAGGTGAAAAAAACTCTCAGGGATATCTCTAACGGCTCTAGTTCCAATCTTAAGTTCTCTACACATGCTTTGGCAATAAACGAGTGGGAAGCTCCAGTATCAAACAGAATAATTACTGGAGTGTTGAGGAGGGTTCCCATACCTGTCAGGTTTCCCTGATTTCCCTCAGGCTACTTCTGCCTCATAGCGTAAGCCCTCGCCTGGTACGATTGCTTCTGGTGCTGCCGGGGTTGGTAATGAGGTGGTAGCGGTGGGGGTGGTGGTGGCTGCTGAGGTGGTTGCTGTCTGAGGGGCTGAGCTTGAATAGCTCCAACTTGCTGGTTTGGCGCCGTCTGACTAGACCTCGCGCCCGTACCTTGCTGCCGTGTGGGGCAATGGTTGGCAAAATGCCCTTTCTGTCCACACACAAAGCATCCCTCGCTACCTGCTTTGCATATTCCCCCATGCATCTTCTTGCATTTGGGACAGGTAGGGAACTTCTGTGGATAGTTCCCTTTCTGGACGGCTGAGTTTGGTTTTGAAAAATTCTGGGAACGCGCGGGGTCCTTCCCATGGCTTTCTCACAGTGGAGTCGTTCCTGTTATCCTCCCACTTGCGCTTTCCCTTGTAACCTTGGGATTGCGGTTGCGCGGATACTGTTGTCGCAGTGGTTACCGATCTCTCCACTGGTATTGCAGCTTCAATGCCTAACGCTCGGTTTAGGGATTCTGTGTATATCAATCCCCCATGGCTCGCCAACGCCATCCTTATCTCATGCCTCAGTCCCGCACAAAACTTCTCCACCATTTTCTCATTTGTGCCAACTTGCTCCGGCGCATATCTCGCCATGTCACAGAACGTCTGATCGTACTCTGTGACAGTCATCATTCTTTGCTTTAAATTATAGAACTCTGCCTCCTTGCGCTTACGGTAGCTCTTCGGAATATATTTGTCGTATATTCCAGTCTTAAAATCCTCCCAAGTCAGATTTGCTAACTGATCTGGAGTCATAATCTTCCTACGCGCTTCCCACCAGAAATCAGCCGATCCTGTCAGTTGGAAGGTGACGCAGGTCATTCGCTCCTGATCTGTACATCGTAAGAAATTGAATATGCGTTCCAAGGCTCGCACCCAAAGTTCTGCCTCCGCTGGATCTCCCATCCCGTTGAAAAACCGGTGGGTTTTGCCTTAGAAACAATTCTTCAATTCTGCGTTCCGGCGGTGGAAGGGGTGGAGTTGGTTCTCGCTCTACTTCAGGCATTTCTTCGACAATCCTAGGGCCTCTTCCTCGGCCTCCGCCTCTCGGGCGTCCCGCTCTTCTCGGTGGCATTCAGTTAAGTGAATTTCCCGTTAATAAGACATGTATCTATATACGTATGTGTTTACTTCTACTTAAATTTAGAACTTGGCGAAAATCTTTATTTCCAACATGTATTCCTGACAGTCCCAAAGCTGTATATATAAAATTTTCCTTTTTGAGATCTCACGCGATTACTACATATGTTATACATATATATAGATATTACTGATAATAGTTCAAATCACTGCAATTACTACTAAAATCCATATATAATCATAGGAAAATTTGCCTCCATGAGGTCTTCGATACAATCATTACCAAAATCGTACCTATAATGTACGCGCTACGATGCTCACTATCCTATGTGGCATCACAAAATACACATAATGTATCAAAATACGGTATGGTTTAGATCCGTACTATTGACTACTAATATTTCCTAATTATGCATGCATCCATAGTAGTCCATATACTTAAGCCTCTGACTCTGCAGTCGAGCTACTTGTCTTTCCATCAATTTCATTATCCTCTGTCTTTTTCTCAAGTTTCTCCTTGGACTTCTTCACCTTTTTCTGCGGCGACCCTGTACATATGTGCTCTTGAACTTCATTTATCATGTCTCTCACCTGTTGACGGAAGTTAGTTAATGAATCTTCTTTCCTTAAAGGAAGTGGTTGTCGGGAAGACTCTGCTAAGGATGTTCTCATATCTTCCTTGTGATGTGAGGTTCTAGAAAATGTGTGTACTACATTTGTTGGCTCTTGCAGCTGAACTGGAGATATGTGTGAGAATTGAAGAGGCGGAAATGGATAGTTGATGTCAAGAGGTGGGTGTGGACAAATTGTATATCGTTGGTGAAGATTATATTGCCCAGGTGGCGGGACACGATGGACGCCAAACCTGTGGCTCAACAAAGCAACAAATTCTGGTAGATTCCCAACCAGATGACCGTAGTCAAAATCCTGATATACATAATGGTAGTGAGATTGTCTAGCCCATCCTTGCCATTCAATTGGCAAAATAGCAAGTAGTTGCCAGATACCTTCCATATCTGTCGTCCCAACTGAACGGGCCTCTCTCCACAAGCGGGAGTAGTGTGCTAAGAACTCACCGAGGTCATCCTCTTCAGCCTTTCTATAAGTCCAAAATGCCTCTAGTTGGTTTCCTAAGGTAGCGTCTCCAGTTATACCATTCGTTGCCATCTATAAAATATAAGACACATGTAAATGTGCATTTCACACTGATCGTCAAATATGGTATGTAGTGCTATTGCGGTTTGTAGAGGTATTAAAGAATACTCTCAATTCGTATAAGTTCTAAAATCAAAGATTGACTCAATACAACATATTATATCATTCGAAAGAATTACTATGACGTGATAACTAACCAAATTGGTGTCCCTTCTCATTAGATCAAAATAGAACTCATCAAGAGTTTATTAGCAAAACGGAACTAAAATCCGTGTTAAGATAACACGGTTTGTAATAAGGAACTATACAAAGAGTCTTTGGTAAAGGAAAGTATTATTATTCTCGCTGACGCTTAGCGTTGAAATATGAGTCTAAGCTTAATATATTAAGTTGATCCTCAAGTGTTGTTTAGAAGGTGTCATATCACATATGTGACAAGGCACACCGGTACTCACAGTACCCTAGTTCTGATGCGAATTCTTGTCATCAATAGCTATCGAGTAACTGTGAAAGTTTTCTTCAAAATCCTTATCTATGTTTTCTTCTTATCAAAGAGAACATACAATAAGCGCTCCAAGTTCATCAAAGAACTTGTATTTCTATTCTCAGAAATTGAAGTAACGGATTCTGTCCGTTCTATCGCATTCATTTTTAAATGAACTGCTTGGCTTCTCCTCGTTACGCGTGATGTACGGGAATGCTCGGGTTTTTGTCGACTCATTTTAGGTGTCTAGTGAAACAATACTAGACACGAATCTCAAAAGACTCTCGGGTTTCAAGCACAAAAATTTGCTCTGATACCACTCTGTCACGCCCCCATTTCACTTCTCTAAGTAAAATCGAGGGAAACGTGACTTAAAGGAGAAATACGGATAATAAACCGAAAGAAAGCATTTAATTGAATGATAATCGGGAAACACCTCAGAATAAGTGATTATAACATCTTGAAATATGAAAAACTAACACAAGTCTGAAATACAAGGTTCGATGCCAAAAGAGACAGCTAATAAGTTCTTGAATCTAAACAAAAGTCTGGCAGCAGAAACTGGATCAATTTCTAGATTTACATGTATGACGACATATAAACCACCGAGAGTAAAACAACAAGAGCTTTGACAAAACCACCGCTGAGCCTTCCACTTCGTCATCACGACTTAACCTGCACATTTATAAATATATGCAGGGCTGAGTACAAATTGTACTCAGTAGGCACATGCCGAAATCACATTCGTACTGATATATTTGCAATTGCCGTAATACAGTGCAACATAGGGATTTTGTCACTAAAGAACCTATGTTCACTAAAATTCTTGTGATCTTAAAAGTTCGACTGATCAGTCTAAGTTCTGGAGTAATCATACATATCTGTAATTCTGTGTGTCGGGAAAGTGGCCACTTTCCGCGAACACTGAACCGGCCAACCCGCTAAGATGACTCACGGTTCTGGTGTACACTAACCTTAAAAGATATAATCTTTAAAGGTCCGAAATCGATTAATTCATCAACAGATACGCATCATACCAAAATATAAACATTTTCGACAATGCA
>JAPKLX010004285.1:0-10187 GCA_026898415.1 Leonotis leonurus
GAGTGAACATCATCAAAACTTAGAATATATTGTGGGGTTCCCAACAATTTCCCCCTTTTTGATGATGTCAAAACCACACTTAGATAGCTTAATCAGGTATGAATCATGTTCTGGAGAGATAGGTTATTTGTTATTTAAGTTAAATAACAGTAAGCAACAATAACACAGAAACTCCATATTCATTGATATATGAATTTGATGAGTACAGGAGTTAGCAGAGAGCAAACAAAAGATAAAAGATAGAAAATAAAATCTATCTAGGAAAACCATCTTGCTGCTCCTCCCTTCTTCATCTTTTCCCTCTGTGCATCAGATACCAGCTGGATGCTTTCATAGATCCCATCTCTAACTCTGGCATAGTTAGGATCATGATTATCTATTTTGTATCCTTTGATCTTGGCCAGCTGGTTGATGTAATTCAGAATGTATGTCTTGTCTGGTATGTTGCTCCCAGGTATTGTTGGGCAGATCATGTACTCTTTCTCTGGAGCCTTTATCTGAATTTTGGCGTCAGCTGCTGCTTTCCTGATTCTCTGAATAAGATCCTGGTCTTTGAAATTCTCCAGATATCGAATGAAGTCTTCATCTGGTGTAGACTCTGAGTATGTGGGCTCCTTCAAAAAATATCTGTTCAAGATAAACCCCTGCTTCACTTTCTCCCAATCACTCTGATCTCCCTCTGGAACCCATGTATCTCTGGGCGTCTGTTTCTGTAATGACAGGTTCCAGGAGAAGGGTTTCTTCTTCTTCTTTTTGGACTGGGTGGTTGATGCAGATGATTGTTGCTGCGAGCGCTCTGTTGATGAAGGCGAGGAGAAGGGAGTTTGGAAGGATTTCTCTTTAGCTTCCTGGGCAGCCAGTTTCCTCTCCCTCTCTGCCTGTTCCTTGTAGAACTGCGCTCTGAACATTGGATCACATGCTTGATCCATGCTCACTCCAAAAAGCAGCAGCTCAGCGATCTGGTCCCCTTCATCGACTGGTTTCTTGCCTTTGTCGCTGGGGATGTGAATTGAGGTTTGTGCTGGTTCTGCTCCAATCAGTGTGGGGTCTGGTCTGGGAGGAGTGGTTGGTCTGGGTTGTGCTGCTGGTGTTTCTGTTCCAGCATCTGTTGCTTCTGGACTAGCCACTGTTTCTTCTGGTATGCTCTTGCTGCTTCCTTTGCCTCCCTTGCCTTCTGCTATTTCCCCCTTTTTGACATCATCAAATAGGGTAGCCAGAAGTGTGCGCATAGACGCAAGTTCTTCATTCAAGTGCTTCATCTGATCTTCAGCCTCTGCTTTGAATCCAAGCAGGAAATTAATTGTTTGGTTTGAGGCGTCTAATTTCTGCTCTAACCTGCTGTTCATTGTTGACAAAGTCTTGTCATATGTCTCTTGGAGTTCTTCAACAGCAGTTAGTCGATTGTTCTGGTTTTCAAATTCTTCAGGGGTTGGATACAGAAGATCATTTAAGACAGCGACCTGGTTTTTCCGCATCAGCTCCACAAATTTCTCTTTTTCAAAAAGAGCTAAGTGGGAGTGGATGGACAGGTCAGTGTCTTCTTTCAGTTGAGCAGCGAGTGTACTTCCTTTCTTGTCAACAGCAGCGCTGATTGATTCATCTTGTTTGGCCAGCAGGTCAGCAAGCAAGGCAGTGGCCTTTTCTGCCTTTTCGTCTATTCCAGTTAGACGGAGGGTAATCTTGGCTTGACCTGCTTCAGTTGCTGCTCTATCATCATCCAACTTTTTATTCAGTTCATCCCTAACCGTTCTGAGTTTTCCTCTGAGGTCCTTGTCCATGTCATTTACATAATCCTTCTGATGTTGATTAAAATCAGAGAGGATCTGAGTGGCTTTTTCTTGAATCGAGTTGCACACATCTGTCATGTGGTCTTCAACTCGCAGAGTGATAAGATTATCCAGTTGATAATTGTTGAACGGTCTGGTTTCTCTTTCCAGCAATTCTTCCATGGTGTAAAAATTTACATGTTTCTTCAGCTTCTGGGCAGCACCATGTGTGTAGATTTCATTGCTGGGCTCTCCACCAATATGCTGACCCACTGGTTCATCATCACCAGAATCCAGGTCGATGATAGGAGTTTTCTTGGGAGACTGACTTTTTGAAGGTGCTCCCTGTTCTGGTTGAGATGATGATGGTTCTGTTGGTGCAGGGTCCTGGTGTGGTGGCTCCAGATCGATCTTCAGACTCTTTGCCTCTTGATGCATAAGACCAGAGATGAGTTGTTCATAATCTGCCCTGATTTCTTGGACGGAGGTGACTTGAAGTAGACTCAGCAGTGTTGCCTCTTCTTTCTTTAGTTCATCAATGGTTTTCAGTTGAAGCAGTGCGTCAAATACATAGTACTCGCTGTCCTTGACCAGCAAGTAAAATTTGACGCGTCTAGCTACTCCTAAACTCTCTGGGAGTAGATTGATTCCAGGAAACTCTTGCATGACAGAATGTTCGGCCTCATTCTCCAGCAAATTTATGACACTTTCAGCTTGCTGTTTCCTTGCCTCTGTTTCATCTGCAGATTCTCCTTCCTCATCATCCTCGCTGATTCTCTCCATTCTGTTAGGAGAGGGTGTTGGTGTTCTGGCTGGAGAGAAATCTCTCTCTTGATGAGGATGAGAGCTTGATTCAGGTTCCATATCAGGAGCTGGAGTCTCTGCTTGTTCTGCTGCTGTTTGTGGTGCCTCTTCTTCTGGTTCTGGCATGTCAGACTGTTCTGCGGTTGTTTCTGGTGGTGGTGATGATTCTTGAACTTTCTGGAGTCTGCGTTTCTTCTGTTTTGGCAGAGAAGCAGAGGTTTCTGTCTCCACAGAACTGCCTCGCTTTCTGGCTGCCTTTTCTTTCACCACCTTCTCCTTCTTTTTCTCCACACCCTTGGTAGGTGGAACCCATGCAGGGTTGGAACTGCCCACTTCCAGTGCTGCGGCTTTATGCACTTCATCTGGTATTTTGTTGAAAAATTGAGGTGCCAGTCCCAATGACATCTCCAGCTGGTGTTGATCTTTGGGAATAGAGTGGTTGATGTTGTATTCCTCAGCGTCATCCCAGATTTTCTGCTTGAAAAATCTTTCAATCATCAAGCTGATCTTGGTGGAGTGTCTCAGATTTCTCCTAACTTCCACCGAAGTACCTCTGCCTCTGCTGTCTTTGGTATAAGTAACCAACTTTGCTTCCTTCGCCATCAGTTCAAATAGGATCCTGCTCCAGTTGACTCGTAGATTGAGAACAACAGCTGTGAGGATTCTGAACTTCTCAGGGGTCACTTGATCATATGTCCCGCTGTGATTCAGAAAAATCCTCTGTACGAGTTCCAGTAGCAACTTGTAACCCGGTTGAAGCAGAGATCTCTGGAACATCCTTCCAGTGTAGGAGATAGGGACTACCATCATTATCTCAACCGCTTCTTGTAATTGTGCAGGGGAGATCTCTTCTAATGACATTCCTTCGTCCTTCAATCTGTATGCTTGGTTGATCATCTCAATCACATTGTAGGGAGTTTTGCTTGTGCGATCCCCAATCGGCATTAAAACATTGGCTTCAAAGCCATGTTTGTCATTCTGCCATGTCAAATAAAAAGATGCTACTTGTTTTGCCAAAAACATCTTAGGATGTGAGGTGACAATGTTGCAAAAACCTAGCATCATAAGAGCATTCACACAAATATATACATATTCATCAGTTTATATGAACAAGTATAAATATACACACAGGAACAGTGATAAAGGCAGTTCATAGGACAAGGAGTCACAGAATATGCAATGAACTTCAGATAAGTAAAAGAAAGAAATAAGTTGAAAACCTTTGCAGCGTGAAACTATGGCAAAAATTTCATCAAGCTTTCGAAAACCATGGGTTTCAAGTACAGCGTACGGTTCAGGTGAGAGAAATTTCTGAACCTCGGCTACGTGTTGCAGAAAGAGTGAAGTTTGAGGTGCCATAGTCTAACACAAAGATGTTTTTGCGAAGAGATGCAGAAAATTTTGAAATGCTTAAGTGCTTAGAATTTTGAGAGTGCTCAGTGCAATGAAAGTGAAGGTGAACAGTTTAGAGAAGATATCGCACATATATATAACAATAATAATTATGAGAAAAGAAATTCGAAGAGTTGAAAAGATTTTCTCCCTTTTTAGATTTTTCCCGCTTCAAGATTTGTTTTGCCGCCTTTCCTTGCGTGAGATGGACGCTCTAGATCCTAGGGTCTATATGCGAGCGTGTGCGTATCTCTTACTTTTGGCAACTTTCCTTTTTCCCGTTTCTTGCAGGGATTTTCTCGATCCCAGTTCCCAAGGTTGTGCTAATCATGACGAAAATAGAAGATTTAGTAAATCTAGGATAAAAATATCTTTTACAGTCCTGTAACCTAGGAGTGTGACGTCTTTTATCTTGACGCTTCAATTTCCTTAAAAGTTCCCCCTTGACTTAGCATTTAGGAAATAATTTTCACATGGCTTTTTCGTCAATTTATTGAGAAAATTATGCCACGTGTATTTTATTTCAACTGAACTTTCTGTCATTCTTGTAATTAGCTTTCTGGTAGCTTTCTGGTCTTAGCTATCTGGTATCTTTCTGGTCTTGGTTATCTGATAACCTTCTGGTAGTAGCTATCTGGTAGCTTTCTGGTAATCTTCATTTAGACTGAGTAGATCAAGTTTTCCACACAGCATCTTAAATCTTTCTTCTGGTAACGCTTTAGTTAAGATATCAGCACGTTGGATGTCTGTATGAATCTTCTCAATCTTGATATGCTTTCTCTCTACATGATCTCTAATAAAATGATGTCTCACATCGACATGTTTGCATCTTGTGTGGAGTACTGGATTCTGTGTTATAGCTATAGCACTTGAGCTGTCACAGAATATAGGTATCTCCTTTACATCAATCTCATAATCTCTTAATTGCTGTTTCAACCATAGTATCTGTGCACAACAACTTCCAGCAGCCATATATTCTGCTTCTGTGGTTGATGTAGCAACAGATGTCTGTTTCTTTGAAAACCAAGATATCAACTTGTTTCCAAGAAATTGACACGTTCCAGAGGTTGACTTTCTGTCCAGTTTGCATCCTGCATAATCTGAATCAGAATAGCCAGTAAGCTCAAAATTATCATCTTGTGGATACCAGAGACCAATGTTAGCTGTTCCCTTAAGATATCTAAGTATCTTTTTGGCAGCTTCCATGTGTGATTCTTTAGGATTGGCTTGATATCTGGCGCAAACTCCAACAGCATATGTGATATCTGGACGACTTGCTGTAAGGTATAGTAGAGAGCCAATAATTCCTCTGTATTGTGTGATGTTTGCTGATTTTCCTTCTGGGTCTGGATCTATCTTTCCATTTGATTGCATTGGAATTTTAACTGTTCTGCTGTCTTTCATTCCAAACTTGACTAGCAGATCATTGATGTATTTTGCTTGATTAACAAAGATCCCATCTGGTAGTTGTTTTACCTGCAATCCTAAAAAGAAATTCATCTCACTCATCATGGACATTTGGTATTTGTTCTTCATTAGTTCTGCAAATTTGTCACACAGATAGGGAGATTGTGATCCAAAGATTATGTCATCGACATATATCTGGACCAGCAGAATATGTTCTTTGACTTTGATGATAAACAGTGTCTTGTCAACAGAACCTCTTCTGAAACCTGATTCCAGTAGGAATGTTGATAATGTTTCATACCACGCTCTGGGTGCCTGTTTCAACCCATAGACAGCTTTGGCTAGTCTATATACTCTCTGGTCAGGATTTTCTTCTTCAAAACCAGGTGGTTGCTCAACATATACTTCTTCTTCAAGTATGCCATTGAGAAATGCACTTTTGACATCCATCTGGTATACTTTGAGTCTCTTGTATGCAGCATATGCTAAAAATAGCCTAATTGCTTCCAATCTGGCCACCGGTGCAAAGGTCTCATCAAAGTCGATACCTTCCTGTTGATTGTATCCCTTTGCAACTAGTCTAGCCTTGTTTCTAACTACTTCTCCATTCTCATCTCGTTTGTTTTTGAATACCCATTTCACACCTATTACTCCTTGATGTTTTGGTCTGTCTACCATATACCAGACTTGGTTTCTCTTGAACTCATTGAGTTCTTCTTGCATTGCTATGACCCAGTCTGCATCTCTAAGTGCTTCATAGGTGTCAGAGGGTTCAACACGTGATAGATAACAGCTGAGAAGTGCACTTTCTCCATGCATTCTTCTAGTTCTCACTCTATCTGTTGGGTTCCCAACAATCTGTTCAGAAGGGTGATTTTCTTGAATCCATTTCCTTCTGCTAGATATCTCCTCTTCTGATATCTCAGGTTCTGGTTCACTTGCTGGGTCCTCAAATTCTGGATGAGAATTCTGTTGGAAAGGATTTTCAGTTTCTGGTTCTTCTTGATCATTATTCCAACTATTTGAATCTCTTGATTCTTCGGGTTGATCTAGTTCTGGTTCATTAGAGTTGTCTCCTCCTTCAGGCTGATTGTCTTCTGGTGTAGTTAAGGTTGTCTGTTCTGTTCCCCCTTGCTGCAAGCTTACTGTTTCAGCACTGTTGGGAACTTCAACTTCATTCTCTTCTGATGTATTCCAGATTAGAATATCTTCTAACAGAATCTCTTTTGCTTTCTGGTTCTTGTTCTGGTCTTGTTCTGGTGTTTGATCAGCATCTAGGTCTCTGTCACTAATAGCAGATTCATCAAAAATAATATGAGGTGTTACTTCCACAATGTGAGTCCTCTTGTTAAAAACCCTGTAAGCTTTGCTAACATCAGAATATCCTAAGAATATTCCTGGATCAGATTTGCTATCAAAAGTTTTCAACTGAGATTTCCCATTATTGTGAATGTAACACTGACAGCCAAAAGAGCGAAAATAATGAATCTTGGGTTTTCTGTTGTTCCATATCTCGTAGGGTGTCTTCCCATGTCTGATTGTAACAGCTGATCTGTTCTGGGTGTAGCACGCTGTATAGATGGCTTCTGCCCAAAATTTCTTTGGCAATCTGGTTGCATTGAGCATAGTACGGGCTGCTTCTTTTAACGATCTGTTTCTTCTTTCAACTACCCCATTCTGTTGAGGTGTTCTGGCTGCAGATGTCTGATGTGTAATACCCATCTGGTTGCAGTAACCTTCAACTTTCTGGTTTAGGAACTCTGTTCCACGATCTGTTCTGATAGTGGTAACAGAAACTTCCTTTTTCTTGGTAATTTTGTTGAGAAAGTTTGGCAGCTTCTCCAGAGTTTCTTTCTTCTTATGCAAGAATATTACCCAAGTAAATCTTGAATAATCATCAATGATGACTAGAGTATATTTCCTACCATTTATGCTTAATGGTTTAACTGGACCAAATAAGTCTAAATGTAGTAGTTCTAGTATTCTGGTTGAGCTCTGGGCAGATTTGCTTGAAAAAGATGATCTGGTCTGCTTTCCTGCTTGACATGCTTCACAAACGTGACTTTTGTCATAGACTTGTTCTGGCAATCCTTCAACTAGTTTCTCTCGTGCAATCTTATTGATTGATTTGAAGTTGAGATGGCTTAATCTTTTATGCCATAGCCAGCTAGTTTCTGACACTGTCTTTGTGACCAGACAGGTCTCTATCTGGTTGTCCCATTGCACAATATATAATTTGTCTTGCAATTTCCCGGTAAGGAGTATCTCATCTCCTTCCTTGTTCTTAACCAAACAGTTGTTAGCATTGAAGACAATCTGATTACCATTGGTACAGAACTGACTTACAGAGAACAGATTGTGGCTGAGACCTTCAACATATGAAACATTTGAGATGGTGGTCTTGCCAACTTTTATGTTTCCATATCCTCTGGTATATCCTTTTGAATTACATCCAAAAGTGACATGAGGTCCTAGTTTCTCTATGTAATCTGATAGCAGGTTCTTGTCACACGTCATGTGTTTTGAACAGCCACTATCAATTATCCAGATTGTTCCTTTTGCAATCTTACTTCTTCTTGCAGTCTTCTGGTCCTGCAATTAAATAGATTTAGCTACCCTTTATTGTCTGGGTGCTTGGTTATTAGCAAAGATCCCTTTTTGAATCCAGAATAGCTTTAAATTTGGAACAGTAATATAGCTGGTGATGATATTCCCATTCTCATCAACAATGGACTTTGAGTGAAGAACAGATGGATGGTATCTCTCTGATCTTTTGCTTTCTGTTTTCTTCTGTGATGTCCTGTTGACTTTATTTTTGGGGTGTTGTTTGGATTCAGTGCAATAGGCAGGGTGTCCTTTGGTTTGATAATATTGTCTGTCACCAACTTGTTTAACAATCATCTTCTGGGGAAGATGTTTCTTATTTTTCAAGTTTATTACTTGATCTGGTATCTGATTTCTTTCTGGTACGAATTTTATTGGACCTGCTGCTTTTTCTGTGTGACCTGGATATCCTAATCCAGACGTGCCTTTCTGTTGTATGTTGATAAGCAGTTTGGCACGTTCATCACTTCTGTAGATCATATCTCTACCTTTCTTTATCTTTTCTTCAGCAATGTTGTTCCTAATTATAAGATCTTTGACTTTTGAGTTCAAGGAATGAATCTCACTGTCTTTGCTCTTGATCTGTTCTTCCAGAACGTTGATGTTAGCAACAAATTTAGTGTTTGCTTTACTCAATATCTCTTCAGTTTTCTTCAATCTGTCATTTTCTTCAACAACTTCTCTGAAAAGTCTCTTGATACTTGAGTAGCTCTTGAACATTTCATTAACTTCATCCCATGAATATTCATCTTGATCTTCTATTTCCTGATCCAGGTCGATATCATTTGATGAATTAGAGTTGCAAGAGTTTACCTCTACATCATCTAGACCGTTGTCTAGTCCTGCAAAGCATTCATCCCAGTCTTCTTCTTCTTTAGCAAAGAATGCTTCATCATCTTCTGTTGAACTATCAGATAGATGGCTTGAGCTGGAATCATCTTCTTCTTTTTCTTCTGCTATCATAGCTTTACGTTGAGCTTTTAGCTTTCTGTCCCTTTTAGCTCTTAGTTCTTCTCTCTGACTTTTGGATAGGTCAGGACAGTCTGTCTTGAAGTGTCCTGTTCTTCCACAACCATAGCAAGTATAGTCAGTAGGATTAGTGTTTTTACCATTACCTCTACTTTCTGTTTTGTCATCAGATCGTTCTGTTTCTTTGTTCTTCTGGTATCTACTCTTGTTGTCTTTGTAGAACCTTCGATACTTTCTTGATCTGACTTCCATCTTGTCCATTCTCTTAGCAATCAATGAGAATTCTTTCAGTAACTTATCATATCCTCCTTCTTCTGATGCAGTAGATGATGTTGATTCATCTGTTTTGCACTTCGCTTTGAAGGCAGTCTCTTTCTCCTTCTTAGTGCTAGTTTCATTCTTCTTGCTGGAGGAGTGATCTGGTCCATGTATCCTTCTGATATCACATTCATGGACAGCCAGATGGTCAAATAGTGCTTCTACTGACAGATCATTGAAATCAGCACGTAGAGGTTGCATAGCTGAATAGATTTCCCAGCTTGGTGGTAAAGCTCTAAGAATCTTGAGATTCTTCTCTCTCTGTGTGTACTTATCCTTCTTGAAGGCAGACACTTCAAGTAATACTTCAGTGAACCTGTTCTTCATTTGTTCAATAGTTTCTCCAGGCTTCATTTTGAATTCATCGAACTTATTACATGCTAGGGATAGCTTGTTCTCGATCATAGCTTCAGATCCTAGGCTGAGATCTCTTAGTGCTTCCCACATTTCTTTGGCTGTATCAAGATCTTGGATCTTGGCCAGATGAACTCCTTTCACAGTACTGGAGATAACTCCTTTAGCAAAATCATCTAGATTTGCTTCTCTTCTTTCTTCAGAAGTATACTTTCTGGGGTCTTTCAGTACAGTTTCCTTCACTGCTCCTGTCTCAGTGATACGAGTGGTTTCTTCGGTAATTGCCAAAGGTCCTTCTTCTATCACCTTCCACATCAGGCAGTGATGAGCTTTGAGACACATCTTGATTCTGAAGCTCCATTCTCTGTACCCTTGGATGGAGAATTCTTCGCATGCCCTGATAACAGATGATTCCATAACAGATAATATGCAGATGATGAAAAGATTTTCTAGATCTATTCAAGTTGACCACGCAGGTATTAACCTTGTGAAAACAAAACAATGGTCGTATGAACCACTGCTCTGATACCACTTGTTGGTCCCGAAAGAGCAAGGTTTGGTGTATGGGGGGGG
>JAPKLX010003999.1:0-10426 GCA_026898415.1 Leonotis leonurus
ATTCTCTGGTTTAGCCTTCTGTCAAAGACTTGCTGGTTCAGCTTTCTATTACAGACTTGTTGGTTCAGCTTTCTGTCTGAGACATATTCCATCTTTCTGGCTGAACTGGTTTCGACTATCTGGTCAATAACAATCAACAGAAATGATACAGAACATGAAGAAAGCCAAGTGTGTGTATGAGTGAACATCATCAAAACTTAGAATATATTGTGGGGTTTCCAACAATTTCCCCCTTTTTGATGATGTCAAAAACCACACTTAGTTAGCTTAATCAAGTATGGATCATGTTCTGGGAGATAGGTTATTTGTTATTTAAGTTAAATAACAGTAAACAACAGAAGTATAAGAGAAACCCAAATTCATTGATATATGAATTGATGAGTACAGAGATTCAATAGAGATAACAGAGAGTAAAAAGCAGAAGATACAAAAGATCTATCTAAGAGAACCATCTTGCTGCACCTCCCTTCTTCATTCTTTCTCTCTGAGCGTCAGACACCAGCTGGATGCTCTCATATATACCATCTCTCACCCTGGCATAGTTTGGATCGTGGTTATCGATCTTGTAGCCTTTAATCTTCGCCAGTTGATTGATGTAGTTCAGAATATAAGTCTTGTCCGGAAGATTACTGCCTGGTATAGTTGGGCAGATCATGAATTCCTTCTCTGGTGCCTTCAGCTGGATTTTGGCCTCTGCAGCAGCTGTTCTGATTCTCTTTACAAGGTCTTGATCTCTGAAATTCTCCAGGTAGCGGTTAAAATCTTCATCTGGAATCGATTCTGAATATGTGGGCTCTTTTAGGAAATATCTGTTCAGAATGAACCCTTGTTTAACCTTTTCCCAATCAGTCTGATCATTCTCTGGAACCCATGCGTCAATTGGTGTCTTCTTTTGCAGGGATAGGTTCCAGGAGAATGGTTTCTTCTTTTTCTTTTTGGACTGGGTGGTAGAAGCAGATGATTGTTGTTGTGAGCGTTCAGCAGATGAAGGCGAGGAGAAAGGAGTTTGAAAAGATTTTTCTTTGGCTTCCTGTGCAGCAATCTTCCTTTCTCTCTCAGCCTGATCTTTATAGAATTGTGCTCTGAATACAGGATCGCATGCTTGGTCCATGCTTACTCCGAACAGCAGAAGCTCAGCTATCTGGTCACCCTCATCTATCGGCTTTTTCCCTTTGTCTTTTGGAGTGTGAGATGCTGGTTGAGCTGGTTCTGTTCCGATCAATGTAGGATCAGGTCTTGGAGGTGTAGTGGGTCTTGTTTGTGTCGGAGCTGGTGTTTCTGTTGTAGGCTCCACTTCTTCAGTTGTAATTTCCACCTCCTCTGTTCTCAAAGTCTTGCTGTTGCCTTTTCCTCCTGTGCTTTTGCTTCCTGATATTTCCCCCTTTTTGACATCATCAAATAGGGTACTTATCAATGTGCGCAGAGAAGCAATCTCTTCTGTCATCTTCTCAACCTTTTCTTCAGCATCTGATTTGAAGGAGATTGATTGTCTGGTTTGAGGCGTCCAGTTTCTGCTCTAACCTGCTGTTCATTGTGGACAAAGTCTTGTCATAGGTCTCTTGGAGTTCCTCAACAGCAGTAAGGCGATTGTTCTGTTGCTCAAACTCTTCTGGGTTTGGGTAAAGAAGGTCATTTAAGACAGCGACCTGGTTTTTCCGCATCAGCTCCACAAATTTCTCTTTTTCAAAAAGAGCTAGATGGGAGTGGATGGACAGGTCAGTGTCTTCCTTCAGTTGAGCAGCGAGTGCAGTTCCTTTCTTGTCAACAGCAGCACTGATTGATTCATCTTGTTTTGCCAGCAAATCAGCTAGCAAGGAAGTGGCTTTTTCAGCTTTTTCATCAATTCCAGTCAGACGTAGGTTGATTTTGGCCTGTCCGGCTTCATTGGCTGATCTATCATCATCGATTTTCTTGTCAAGCTCCTTCCTCACTGTGCGAAGTTTTCTTCGGATATCGTCATCCATGTCGTTGACATACTCTTTCTGATGTTGGTTGAAATCAGTGAGTATCTGGGTGGCTTTCTCTTGCAATGTGTTGCAGGTTGCTGTTAGACAGTCTTCAACTCTCAGTGTGATGAGATTGTCGAGTTGATAGTTGTTGAACGGTCTGGTTTCTCTCTCCAGCAATTCCTCCATAGTGTAAAAATTGACATGTTTATTCAGCTTCTGGGCAGCTCCCTGTGTGTAGATTTCGTTGCTTGTCTCGCCACCAACGTTCTGACCAATCGGTTCTTCATCACCAGAGTCCAGATCAATAATTGGTGTTTCCTTGGTAGGCATCTTGAGTTGATCTGCCTTCTGTTCGGGTTGAGATGATGATGGTTCTGTTGGTGCAGGGTCCTGGTGTGGTGGCTCCAGGTTGATCTTCAGACTCTCTGCCTCTTGATGCATAAGGCCAGAGATGAGTTGCTGATAATCTGCCCTGATTTCTTGGACGGAGGTGACTTGAAGTAGACTCAGCAGTGTTGCCTCTTCTTTCTTTAGTTCATTAATGGTTTTGAGTTGGAGCAGTGCATCAAATACATAGTACTCGCTGTCCTTGACCAGCAAGTAGAATTTGACACGCCTTGCTGCTCCCAAACTCTCTGGTAGCTGAGTGATTCCAGGGAACTCTTGCAGAACAGAGTGTTCTGCTTCATTTTCCAGCAGGCTGATAACACTCTCAGCTTGTTGTCTCCTGACATCCTCCTCATCAGGTGAGTCTCCTTCCTCGTCTTCTTCACTTATCCTTTCCATTCGGCTTGGGGAAGGAGTAGCTGTTCTGGCAGGAGAAAAATCTTTCTCTGGATGACTTGTTTCTGGTTGAACCTCTGCTGATGGGATGTCTGGTTGTTCAGTTGCTGCTTGTGTTGTTTCTTCATCATGTTCTGGTATATCTGATTGTTCTGTTGTTGCTGCTGGTGGTGGTGATGATTCTTGAACTTTCTGGAGTCTCCTCTTTTTCTGTTTTGGCAGAGAGGCAGAAGTTTCTGTCTCCACAGAGCTGCCTCGCTTTCTGGCTGCCTTTTCTTTTACCACCTTCTCCTTCTTCTTCTCCACACCTCTAGTAGGTGGCATCCAAGTGGGGTTTGAACTACCCATTTCCAGTGCAGCAACACGGTGCACTTCATCGGGAATCTTGTTGAAAAACTGGGGTGCGAGTCCCAAAGACATCTCCAGCTGGTGCTGGTCCTTGGGAATAGAAAGACCAGTGTTGAATTCTACTGCATCTTCCCAGACTTTCTGGGTGAAGAATCGCTCAATCATCAAACTTATCTTGGTGGAATGGCGAAGATTTCTTCGAACTTCCACTGAAGTTCCTCTGCCCTTGCTATCCTTTGAGTAAGTTACCAGTTTTGCTTCTTTAGCCATTAGCTCAAAGAGGATTCTGCTCCAGTTGACTCGAAGATTGAGAACAACCGCTGTGAGAATTCTGAATTTCTCAGGTGTGACTTGATCATAAGTGCCACTGTGGTTGAGAAAGATCCTCTGAACTACTTCTAAGAGTAGCTTGAACCCTGGTTGAAGTAGGGATCGTTGGAACATCCGTCCAGTATAAGAGATGGGTATCACCATCATGATCTCAACAGCTTCTTGTAATTGCTTCATTATGATATCTTCCAAAGCTAGACCTTCATCTTTCAGTCTGTAAGTTTGATTGATCATTTCAATCACATTATACGGTGTCTTGCTTGTTCTGTCACCAATTGGCATCAGTACATTGGCTTCAAAGCCATGCTTGTCATTCTGCCATGTCAGATAGAAGGTAGCCACTTGCTTTGCCAGGAACATATTTGGATGTGAAGTTACAATATTGCAGAAGCCTATTCTCACAAGAATAAAACACATGCATATATATACATCAGTTTAAAGGAACAATATGAGCATCTAGCATAAACAGAGTCGTATGAATAGTTACGTGGAACAAATTAAGAACAGTTCATAAGCAAGTAATATTACAAGCATACTGCAGATATGGTAAAACACAATAAGTTTAAAAACCTTTGCAGCGTTTGACCATTGCAAAGATTTCTTCAAGTTTTTGAAATCCGTGAGTGTCAAGAGCTGCATACGGTTCAGGTGAAAGAAATCACTGAACCTCAGCAACGTGTTGAAGAAAGAGTGAAGTTTGAGGTGCCATAGTCAAACGCAAAGATGTTTTTTTTTTTGAGAAGGAATTTGCAGAAGGTTTGGAAGAATCTTAAGTGCTTAGAAATTTTGAGAAGTGCTCAGTGCGATAAAGTGAAGGTGAGCAGTTCAGAGAAGATATCGCATATATATAACAAAAGATAATAAAAGATAATAAAACTGTAAGTAATTCGAAGAGTTAAAAAAAATCTTCTCCCTTTTTAGATTTTCCCGCTTCTATGATTTGTTTTGCCGCCTTTCCTTGCGTGAGATGTACGCTCGAGATCCTAGGGTTTATATGCGAGCGTGTGAGTATCTCTTACTTTTGGCAACTTTCCTTTTTCCTGTTTCTTGCAGGGATTTCCTCGATTCCAGTTCCCAAGGTTGTGCTAATCATGGCGAAAAATAGAAGATTTAGTAAATCTAGGGAAACATATCTTTTACAATCCTGTAACCTAGGAGAGTGACGTCTTTTATCCTGACGCTTCAATTTCCTTAAAAGTTCCCCCTTGACTTAGCATTTAAGAAATAATTTTCACATGGTTTTCTCGTCAATTAATAGAGAAAATTATGCCACGTGTATTTTATTTCAACTGAGCTTTGGGTCATTCTTGTAATTAGCTTTCTGGTGACTATCTGGTAGCCTTCTGATGTTGGCTTTCTGGTGGCTTTCTGGTGTTAACTATCTGGTGACTTTCTGGTCTTGGCTATCTGGTAGCCTTCTGGTAATAACTATCTGGTAACTTTCTGGTATTCTTCATCTAGACTGAGTAATCCAAGTTTTCCACTCAGCATCTTAAATCTTTCTTCTGGTAATGCTTTAGTTAAGATGTCAGCACATTGGATGTCTGTATGAATCTTTTCAATCTTGATGTGCTTTCTCTCTACATGATCTCTGATAAAATGATGTCTTACATCGACATGTTTGCATCTTGTGTGGAGTACTGGATTCTGTGTTATAGCTATAGCACTTGAGCTGTCACAGAATATAGGTATCTCATTTACATCAATCTCATAATCTCTTAGTTGCTGTTTCAACCATAGTATCTGTGCACAACAGCTTCCAGCAGCCATATATTCTGCTTCTGTGGTTGATGTAGCAACAGATGTCTGTTTCTTTGAAAACCAAGATATTAACTTGTTTCCAAGGAATTGGCACGTCCTAGAGGTAGACTTTCTGTCCAGTTTGCATCCTGCATAATCTGAATCAGAATAGCCTGTAAGCTCAAGGTTATCATCTTGTGGATACCAGAGACCAATGTTAGCTGTTCCTTTGAGATATCTAAGTATCTTTTTGGCAGCTTCCATATGTGATTCTTTAGGATTGACTTGATATCTGGCGCAAACTCCAACTGCATATGTGATATCTGGACGACTTGCAGTAAGATATAATAGAGAGCCAATAATTCCTCTGTATTGTGTGATGTTTGCTGGTTTTCCTTCTGGGTCTGGATCTATCTTTCCATTTGATTGCATTGGAATTTTAACTGTTCTGCTGTCTTTCATTCCAAACTTGACTAGCAGATCATTGATGTATTTTGCTTGATTAACAAAGATACCATCTGGTAGTTGTTTTACCTGCAATTCTAAAAAGAAATTCATCTCACCCATCAAGGACATTTGGTATTTGTTCTTCATTAGTTCTGCAAATTTGTCACACAGATAGGGAGATTGTGATCCAAAGATTATGTCATCGACATATATCTGGACCAGCAGAATATGTTCTTTGACTTTGATGACAAACAGTGTCTTGTCAACAGAACCTCTTCTGAAGCCTGATTCCAGTAGGAATGTTGATAATGTTTCATACCACGCTCTGGGTGCCTGTTTCAACCCATAGACAGCTTTGGCTAATCTATATACTCTCTGGTCAGGATTTTCTTCTTCAAAACCAGGTGGTTGCTCAACATATACTTCTTCTTCAAGTATGCCATTGAGGAATGCACTTTTGACATCCATCTGGTATACTTTGAATCTCTTGTATGCAGCATATGCTAAAAATAGCCTAATTGCTTCCAATCTGGCCACTGGTGCAAAGGTCTCATCAAAGTCGATACCTTCCTGTTGATTGTATCCCTTTGCAACTAGTCTAGCCTTGTTTCTGACTACTTCTCCATTCTCATCTCGTTTGTTTTTGAATACCCATTTTACACCTATCACCCCTTGATGTTTTGGTCTGTCTACCATATACCAGACTTGGTTTCTCTTGAACTCATTGAGTTCTTCTTGCATAGCTATGATCCAGTCTGCATCTCTAAGTGCTTCATAAGTGTCAGAGGGTTCAACACGTGATAGATAGCAACTGAGAAGTGCACTCTCTCCATGCATTCTTCTAGTTCTCACTCTATCTGTTGGGTTCCCAACAATCTGTTCAGAAGGATGATTTTCTTGAATCCATTTCCTTCTGCTAGATATCTCCTCTTCTGATATCTCTGGTTCTGGTTCACTTGCTGGGTCCTCAAATTCTGGATGAGAAGTTTGGAAAGGATTTTCAGTTTCTGGTTCTTCTTGATCATTATTCCAACCATTTGAATTTCTTGATTCTTCGGGTTGATCTAGTTCTGGTTCATTAGAGTTGTCTCCTCCTTCAGGCTGATTGTCTTCTGGTGTAGTTAAGGTTGTTTGTTCTGTTCCCCCTTGCTGCAAGCTTACTGTTTCAGCACTGTTGGGAACTTCAACTTCATTCTCTTCTGATGTATTCTAGATTAGGATATCTTCTAACAGAATCCCTTTTTCTTTCTGGTTCTTGTTCTGTTCTTGTGTTTGATCAACATCTAGGTCTCTATCACTAATAACAGATTCATCAAAAACAATATGAGATGTTACTTCCACAATGTGAGTCCTCTGGTTAAAAACCCTATAAGCTTTGCTAACATCAGAATA
This sequence comes from Leonotis leonurus, assembly GCA_026898415.1. NCBI lineage: Eukaryota > Viridiplantae > Streptophyta > Magnoliopsida > Lamiales > Lamiaceae > Leonotis > Leonotis leonurus. Next base: position 6,990 of record JAPKLX010003999.1, read on the forward strand.
TCCTAAGAATATCCCTGGATCAGCTTTGCTATCAAAGGTTTTCAACTGAGATTTCCCATTATTGTGAATGTAACACAGACAGCCAAAAGAACGAAAATAATGAATCCTGGGTTTTCTGTTGTTCCATATCTCGTAGGGTGTCTTCCCATGTCTGATGGTAACATTTGATCTGTTCTGTGTATAGCATGTTGTATAGATGGCTTCTGCCCAAAATTTCTTTGGTAATCTGGTTGCATTGAGCATTGTGCGAGCTGCTTCCTTTAACGATCTGTTTCTTCTTTCAACTACCCCATTCTGTTGAGGTGTTCTGGCTGCAGATGTCTGATGTGTAATACCCATCTGGTTGCAGTAATCCTCAACTTTCTGGTTTAGGAACTCTGTTCCACGATCTGTTCTGATAGTGGTAACAGAAACTTCCTTTTTCTTGGTAATTTTGTTGAGAAAATTTGGCAGCTTCTCCAGAGTTTCTTTCTTCTTATGCAAGAATATTACCCAAGTAAATCTTGAATAATCATCAATGATGACTAGAGTATATTTCCTACCATTTACACTTAATGGTTTAACGGGACCAAATAAGTCTAAATGTAGTAACTCTAGTATTCTGGTTGAGCTCTGGGCAGATTTTCTTGAAAAAGATGTTCTGGTTTGCTTTCCAGCTTGACATGCTTCACAGATGTGATTCTTGTCATATATTTGGTCTGGTAGGCCTTCAACTAGTTTTTCTCGTGCAATCTTATTGATTGACTTGAAATTGAGATGACTTAATCGTTTATGCCACAGCCAACTAGTTTCTGATACTGTCTTAGTGACTAGACAGGTCTCTATCTGGTTGTCCCATTGCACAATATATAATTTGTCTTGCAATTTCCCGGTAAGGAGTATCTCATCTCCTTCCTTGTTCTTAACCAAACAGTTGTTAGCATTGAAAACAATCTGATTACCATTGGTGCAGAACTGACTTACAGAAAACAGATTGTGGCTGAGACCTTCAACATATGAAACATTTGAGATAGTGGTCTTGCCAACTTTTATGTTTCCATATCCTCTGGTATATCCTTTTGAATTACATCCAAAAGTGACATGAGGTCCTGGTTTCTCTATGTAGTCTGATAGTAGGTTTTTGTCACATGTCATGTGTTTTGAACAGCCACTATCAATTATCCAGATTGATCCTTTTGCAATCTTGCTTCTTCTTGCAGCCTTCTGGTCCTGCAATTAAATAGATTTAGCTACCCTTTATTGTCTGGGTGCTTGGTTATTAGCAAAGATCCCTTTTTGAATCCAGAATAGCTTTAAATTTGGAACAGTAATGTAGCTGGTGATGATATTCCCATTCTCATCAACAATGGACTTTGAGTGAAGAACAGATGGATGGTATCTCTCTGATCCTTTGCTTTCTGCTTTCTTCTGTGATGTCCTGTTGACTTTATTTTTGGGCTGTTGTTTAGATTCAGTGTAGTTAGCAGGATGTCCTTTGATTTGATGATATTGTCTGTTACCAGCATGTTTAACCATCATCTTCTGGGGAAGATCTTTCTTATTTTTCAAGTTTATTACTTGATCTGGTATCTGTCTTCTTTCTGGTACGAATTTCATTGGACCTGCTGCTTTTTCTGTGTGACCTGGATATCCTAATCCAGAAGTGCCTTTCTGTTGTATGTTGATGAGCAGTTTGGCACGTTCATCACTTCTGTAGATCATATCTCTGCCTTTCTTTATCTTTTCTTCAGCAATGTTATTCCTATTTATAAGATCTTTGACTTTTGAGTTCAAGGAATGAATCTCACTGTCTTTGCTCTTGATCTGTTCTTCCAGAATATTGATGTTAGCAACAAATTTAGTGTTTGCTTTACTCAATATCTCTTCAGTTTTCTTCAATCTGTCATTTTCTTCAACAACTTCTTTGAAAAGTCTCTTAATACTTGAGTAGCTCTTGAACATTTCATTAACTTCATTCCATGAATATTCATCTTGGTCTTCTATTTCCTGATCCAGGACGATATCATTTGAAGAATTAGAGTTGCAAGAGTTTACCTCTACATCATCTAGACCGTTGTCTAGTCCTGCATAGCATTCATCCCAGTCTTCTTCTTCTTTGGCAAAGAATGCTTCATCATCTTCTGTTGAACTATCAGATAGATGGTTTGAGCTGGAATCATTTTCTTCTTCTTCTGCTATCATGGCTTTACGTTGAGCTTTTAGCTTTCTGTCCCTTTTAGCTCGTAGTTCTTCTCTCTGGCTTTTGGATAGATCAGGACAGTCTGTCTTGAAGTGTCCTGTTCTTCCACAACCATAGCAAGTATAGTCAGTAGGATTAGTGATTTTACCATTACCTCTACTTTCTGTTTTGTCATCAGATCGTTCTGCTTCTTTGTTCTTCTGGTATCTACTCTTGTTGTCTTTGTAGAACCTTCGATACTTTCTTGATCTGACTTCCATCTTGTCCATTCTCTTAGCAATCAGTGAGAATTCTTTCAGTAACTTATCATATCCTCCTTCTTCTGATGTAGCAGATGATGTTGATTCATCTGTTTTGCACTTCGCTTTGAAGGCAGTCTCTTTCTCCTTCTTAGTGCTAGTTTCACTCTTCTTGCTTGAGGAGTGATCTGGTCCATGTATCCTTCTGATATCACATTCATGGACAGCCAGATGATCAAATAGTGCTTCTACAGACAGATCATTGAAATCAGCACGTAGAGGTTGCATAGCTGAATAGATTTCCCAACTTGGTGGTAAGGCTCTAAGAATCTTGAGATTCTTCTCTCTCTGTGTATACTTATTCTTCTTGAAGGCAGACACTTCAAGTAATACTTCAGTGAACCTGTTCTTCATTTGTTCAATAGTTTCTCCAGGCTTCATTTTGAATTCATCGAACTTATTACATGCTAGGGATAGCTTGTTCTCGATCATAGCTTCAGATCCTAGGCTGAGATCTCTTAGTGCTTCCCACATTTCTTTGGCTGTATCAAGATCTTGGATCTTGGCCAGATGAACTCCTTTCACAGTACTGGAGATAACTCCTTTAGCAAAATCATCAAGATTTGCTTCTCTTCTTTCTTCAGAGGTATACTTTCTGGGGTCTTTCAGTACAGTTTCCTTGACTGCTCCTGTCTCAGTGATACGAGTGGTTTCTTCTGTAATAGCTAAAGGTCCTTCTTCTATCACCTTCCACATCAGGCAGTGATGAGCTTTGAGACACATCTTGATTCTGAAGCTCCATTCTCTGTAACCTTGGATGGAGAATTCTTCGCATGCCCTGATAACAGATGACTCCATAACAGATAATATGCAGATGATGAAAAGATTTTCTAGATCTATTCAAGTTGACCACGCAGGTATTAACCTTGTGAAACAAAACAATGGTCAGTTTGAACCACTGCTCTGATACCACTTGTTGGTCCCGAAAGAGCAAGGTTTGGTGTATGGGGGGGGGGGGA
>JAPKLX010003912.1:0-10506 GCA_026898415.1 Leonotis leonurus
TGTCTTCATACACGTAGGATTTTATTACGTGATCCTACATATTCCGCATGCTAGACTATTATGTAATAAGACCGAAATTAGACTCCTAATTCAGTTATGTAATATTTTGAGCTTATGACTCTGACTTCCCGAAATTACGGGATGAATCTTAACTTTACGGTATGAAGGGAATATCCATTGTCTTACTCTCGTTGTTTATTCCTTTCATTGGTCATGTTCCCGACTTTACTAGAATTAGTAGAAAGCGGGCGTGACAGAGTGGTATCAGAGCATTCGTGCTCTGTACCCAAGAGTCTTTCTTCAAATCTTGAGTCTAGTATCGTTTCACTAGACTAATCAAACGAGTCGACAAAAGCCTAGCACCCCGGCGTATCCTGCCCCTCTAGACGTGGCACCCGCCTTACGAGTAAAGCTTCAAAGTAGGGAGACTTAACCAAATCTCTCGCTCTAAGTTCGAATTTTTAGAACTTAAGAATCTTTCCTTATAGCCAAGGAAATTTGACAACATGCACAAACCCTTAAACGAGAGAATAGATCGCAAACTAGAGCAAACTCTCTCGAACACCTCAACGAATAGAATGAACAAGAAGATTCATAACGACATCTTCTTCGACTTAGAAAATAGCGGTGAGATTCGATAACTATCGATCCACTGCCAAAACGGAACTTAAGCACAAACCGCAAGTCTGTTAACAAGAACCTAAGTATCTAAGAACGATAAGCCTCAAAGGAAGCAAACCCATAACAACCAAACTTTCAGAACAATAAGAAGTGAAGTAAGCATGCCTTGAAAAAGGTGAAGTTCGTATTTGAAAGGGAAAGTATAGATTTCTTTCAACTGAAGTTTGAGATTCCCAAAAGAAATGTAGGTATTTCTTTTGGTTGAAGTGAGTATTAAAGAAGAGAACATACTCTTTTAAAGCAAGTTTTGAGATGCTTTTGAAGCGACGTTTCAAGTAAAGGGAAAAGATCACGATTCTTTTCAAAGTAATGTTTCATGGTGGGAAGAAAATAGCACGATTTGTTTAAAGTGAGTTCATAAATTTGTCATGACAATTAGGACTCTTCCCTATGAACATGGATTTCTTTAAGTGGCTTACTACCTTGAGGAATGATAACATAGATCAAAACATAGAAGAACAAATAAGAGTTCTTCCTCACAACTCAGAGTGAGAACGATAATAAAGAAGAATAGACTAGAAGAACGAGAAGAACTCATATATAGATGACGATCGAGACAAGATCTTTCTTGGTGAGTTATCAAAAAAAAAAAAAACGATAATCATTCGATAGATTATCATCACTACGATGGGAATCTAAACACAAACAAAACCGTCAAGCCGGTTGATGAAGATTTAACTATCTTTGAATAATAAATCTTAAATCTAGAATTCCCAAGAATTCCATATTGCTAAGCATAACAACCTTAAGAAGTTATGATGATCAACCACAAACTATCGATCTAAGAGTTTGGTTATAAGCCAAATACCCCTACGATCGTGCCAACTTACGATCCAATGGCTTAAACTAGTTGCTTCATCTCCGTCATAATAATGAGAGATGATCAAACTAAAGGCACCCCATCTTAAGATCGACCACATATGTTTGAGATGTGGTCAGAAGAACCTCAACGAGTCCCTAGACCTCTACTCCAACTTTTGGAGAGAGACATGTCCAGTTAGAATGACATGTATAGAAAATGTGCGACAACTACTCATTACTTTGTCAATTGAATGACAAGAGTGTGGAGAGAGCCTCATTGCCCTTATGGTTACCATGACTTTTACGTAAACCATCACAATGGTAGTATACTAGAATTTGGGTCCAATCATAGTAACTCGACACCAAACCATACAAAAGTTTCTACAATGCTAAGAGAATCAACCCACCTACGCTTCTCAATATTACAAAAAGTAAAAAAAGAAATTTGGACCTCACATAATAAGATAGTCATGATCATATTTTGAGAGATATTCTTGAAAGTCATTTCCTTCTAGAAAGGGGAAATCGAACGACTAAATTGCTTCAATAAGCGAAGGACGTAATACATGAAGTTCAAGGACACATAGCTAGAAGAACAAATTCGGAGAAGGTTAACAGGGCCCAAGAAAGATTTTGAGGAAGTGTTAGAGGACAACGATGTTAGGGAAATGACGATAAGTAACATCGTTGCAGAACCCTCGAATTAAGTACAAGGACCTATATAAGCGCACATAGTTAAACTATTATATTTTTTTTTCCTATAGCTCAGATCGTAGTAAATTCGTTCCATCTTTCTAGCAAAGAGGAAATTATTTTTGCGCGAAGGGCATCCATTCGTAGTACTATTCAACTAAGCAAATTCAAGAATGAGGATCGTACAAAAGTTTTGAGGAGACAATTCTCTCTAAATGTACTGGTACACGTGAGATGACCCTATAGATTTTTGCGTCATCTAAGATCTATGAGTTAACAAGCTATTTTTCTAGGAATCTTAAGATAACGCCCTATAAGAATAGTTGAGACCATTGTGATAAATAAAATTGTGAGGATGACGTTAGCTAAGAAATTAACCACATGTTATCACGATGCCGCCAAGAGGTGTTGTACGCCGAGAGGTAGGGGTAGAGCACAAAACCCTAAAAAAAAATGTACACATGAGACTCGAAAAAGAACGAGGGGTAACCCCACCCCTCCCACCGCCTGGGAGCATAATCGAGGAATTATTCTTCTGGCATATCCCATCCACCTCTAACGAATTAAGTGATCCTACATATGCTAAAATTTGGGTGCGTGCTCTAGACCGCATCCAAAATTTTCTGCGATGTATAGACCAAGAACGCATGACTTGCGTTTCCTTCCAGCTAACTGGATCTACAGACTGCTGGTGGAAGCCAGAAGGAAAACTATGACCCTAGAGCAGCTGGAGAGAACGACCTATGAGAAGTATGTTCCTAAGAGTTTTCGCAAGGAGTAGGAGGTGGTATTCTATAATCCGAAGCAGGGAGAAAGACATTGACGGAGTACGATCAGACATTCTGTGACATGTCCCGATACGCACCTAAGCAGGTCGATACTGATAAGAAAATAGTGGGAAAATTTGTGCTAGTAGAGACATGAAATTTGGATGGCACTAGCTAGCCAAAGGGGTCTGACATACCCGAAATCTCTTAGTAGTACTCGCGACATTAAAGCTGATATACTCAGAGAACAACAAGCACCCACCCTACCATCAATATTTTCTCAAGAACCATTCCAGAATCCTAAAGGAAAATGCAAATGGGGGGATAACCGAGTTGGTGTAACTCCAAGAAAGTTATTGGATGGACATGATAATTCCTAGAATTTCGGACGACAAATTTAATGGCTTAAGCGGAGGAATATCCGCATAAATTTTCTATTTCCCCAAGTGTAGGAGAATACACAATGGAGAATGTCGAGCTGGTAGTAGCGGCTGCTCTGCCCACGGCCAGAAGGGGCATAGAGCGAGCCCTAAACTCAATCAAGCAACCCCAAAGCTGTATGTCCGAGCCACCTAGGCTCAACCCCATACTCGACCCCAGCAACAACAAATTCCATCTTCTCCCCATTGCCACCTCAGTACCATCAACGCTAGCCTTAGAGGCAACCACAAGGCTCGAGCATGTGCAATGAAATAAAAAAATAGTCTAAGGAAATCAGGAAAACCTGACAGGATTGAGGATACCCCTAGATACCCCAATGATGATCTTGTTTGATACGAGGGCATTTCAGTCAAACAATGTTACCTTTTACAATGAGAGACAAATCCCATTCTGACCCCTGGAGGAGAACCCACAAGACTCCACGGGATCATCATGACTTGAAAGAAGTCAATAATCTCAGCTCTATAAACCGATAAGCAAGTAAAGAAAGGTTCTTAGCTTACCTAGTGTCCCCGAGCAGAAGAGTTAAGGAAGAACGAAGAACCAAAGATATCGTCATCATACGGGTTACCCAAATGTGTTTCCTAAAGAGTTGCTAGGATTACCACCGAACCGACAGCTGAAATTCGCCATCGATCTAGAGTCTGAATTTGCATCGATATCCAAGACACCCTACAGAATAGCCCCAAAGGAGTTGGGGGAGTTTATGATCCAACTTCAGGGACTCTTAGATTTAGGTTCCATCAAACCTAGTGTGTCGCCTTGGGAGCACCTGTGCTCTTCGTAACCAAGAAAGACGACGCCCTTAGAATGTGCATAAACTACTAAGGTCTAAATAGGATGACTCTCAGGGATCGATACCGTTCGACCTCGAATAGACGACTAATTCAGCTAGCTAAGGGGAGAAAGCGTCTTCTCGAAGACCAATTTGAGATAGAGTTACCATCCACTGAAAGTCCGAACAAAGGATATTCCTAAGACAGCGTTTCAAACCCGATACGGCCACTACGAATTTGTAGTAATGCCATTCGGACTCACCAATACACCCGCTGGGTTCATGGACCAAATGAGCCTCACGTTCATTCCATACTCGACAAATTGTCTTGGTCTTCATAGATGATGTTCTGATTTACTCTAAGAATTAGGTGCCGTAGTGCACGCTCTAAAATAAATCTGTAGACACCACCTCTGAGGAGTTCAGTGCGAGATTGTCACCAACCGCAGAAGCCTTAGATATTTCTTCGAACAGAAAGACCTAGACATAAGGCAATGGAGATGGTTAGAACTAGTAAAAGGTTACGACTGTGGTACAAACTACCACCCTGGCAAAGCTAACGTAGTAGTTGACACCCTAAGTTATAAAACATCTTCAAAACTCGCCTACCCCCTTACCCAAAGAGGAAGAGCTTATAAAGGAGTTCGGTGAAATGAACTTAGACGTCTTAACTCCTCCCAAATTATAAAAGGGATCCTTGCCATATTAATAGTCGAACCCGATCTGAGAAGTAGAACCCTAGAAGCACAAAAAGACGATGAGAATCTAGAGAGCATAAGACTCAGGGTGAGGAAGAACGAGACCATGAATTATCGAAAGAAGCCGACAATGCCATCACCTTCGAGGGAAGGCTATGTATTCCGAAAAAACCCAGAAATTTGGGAGATAATCATGAGTGAAGCCCATGACACTCCCTACACCGCTCATCCCGGAAGTACAAAGATGTACCGAGACCTGAAGAAGAAATTCTGGTGGGACGGGATGAAGCGAGACATAGCGTCCTTCGTAGAAAGATGCCTAGCTTGCCAACAGGTCAAAGCACTACACTAGCGACCCTATGGGAAGCTACAACCATTAGAAATCTCGGAATGGAAGTGGGAGCACACCGTCATGGATTTCGTGACCGGATTACCCAAATCCAAGCGTGGAAACACTGCTATCTGGGTAATTGTGGACAAACTCATGAAATGTGCCCACTTCATACCAATAATGATCACATATGGATCAGATAAGTTAGCCCAACTGTACGTTCGTGAGATTATACGTCTCCATGGTGTACCAGTATCGATCACATCTGATCGAGACTCAAAATTTACATCCAGATTCTGGATGAGCCTGCAGAAAGAACTAGACACAAAACTGAATTTTAGTACTGCCTTTCACCCACAGACTGACGGACAGTCAGAAAGGACGATTCAAACCCTAGTAGATATGTTGAGAACGGTGGTTCTCGATAGAGGTGGGAGTTGGGAAACAGTACTACCCTTGATATAGTTTGCCTATAACAATAGTTACCAAGCAACCATAGAAATGGCACCGTACGAAGCCCTATACGGGAGAAAGTGCCGATCGCCGCTTTATTGGGATGAAGTCGGCGAGAGAGCAATAGTAGGTCCTGATTCTGTTAGCAAAATGATCGAGATCGTTCGTTAGATACGAGGCAGAATCAAGGAAGCTCAAGACGGACAGAAATCCTACGCCAACAATCGTAGAACTGAACTATAATTTGAAATAGGAGATAAGGTGTTTTTGAAGGTATCTCCCTCTAAAGGAATTGTAAGATTCGGTGTTAAAGGAAAACTGAGACCCCGCTTCGTAGGACCCTATGAGATTCTAAAAAGGATAGGACCGATAGCATACCGACTGGCGTTACCACAGAGCTTTGGAAATGTGCATAACGTTTTCCACGTATCTCAACTCAGGAAATACGTGTTTGATCCAAAGCACGTTATCCACCAAGAGGAGATGATCCTAAACCCCGACTTGAATTATGAAGAGAAACCAGAAGCTATTTTAGATGAGAAAGTTCAACAGCTTCGAACCAAGTCAATCAAACTAGTAAAGGTACTATGGAGGCACCATGGGCAAGAAGAAGCCACATGGGAACTCGAAGAAAAGATGCGAGGAAAGTATCCCGAATTGTTTGACGAGAGTATGCAAATTTCGGGACAAAATTTTTAGTTAGAGGGATAGGATGTAATGCCCCGCCTCTTTAATCCCGGTCTAGTTCAAATTTTGGACTTAGATATTTGTTCTAAGTGGAATATTGGACCAAGATGAATATGAATAATTCATATTAGTCAAGGAATATTGAAAAGCTTACGAATAAGATCAAATAAAGCAGTGGAACTCAATCTAATGTCACTAGTTATAATTTAGTAAATAACTATGATCATCTTATCGATTAGTTAGTATGTTATGGAAATCTATTATGAAATAAAGGATATTGTGGTCTTATTATGGAGCATCACAAGATGCATGAAGGGCTGATTATGTAAGCACGTAAATACATATATGTACATGTATACAGTTGTAATGCATGCATGATTAGTAAAATAGGAAGAATGGATTAAGTGAACACGTAAATACATATATGTATACAATGAGTCATGACAAGAAAAGAGAAGGATTTCACATATATACATACTTAAATATATATTACAACCAGTTGTGTATGTAGACAAAAGAGAGAGTAAAGCTCAAACATTAGAAAGGGGAGTGGGAAATCGGGATTTTCTGAGATACAAAACATGTTAAAAGCTGTCTAGCCCAGACAGGTAGTATGCCATCTACAAATCAGGACAGAGATAATCTTCTATTTTTAGTAATAATACCACACTGAGAGCCTAAAAGAAAAAAAATAGACTATGGAAGGAAGATGGGAATTTTGGGAAATAGGGAGAGCTGCCCGAGCTGAGAAGGAAAACAGGAGCAAGAATCTGCTCTCTTCCTGCCTCCACGCCATCCCATGTTCTATCACCTGCAAAAAGAGACAAATGGAAGGGAAACAACAGCTATACTAGGGCTAGGAGGGCAGGAAAGAGAAATTTTAGCAGAGGCTACCACCTCCATCCTCTGACCAAGAGAGGGAGCAGTCCCAGGATATCCCTGCACAAGAAAAACAAAGAAAATCATTCTTATCAAAAGCAAATCATTCCATTTTAAGTAATAATCCAAGTAAAGGCAAAAAGGGGTGGAAGGATACTTTAGTGAAAAGAGGGCTGAGAGGTCGAAGGCACTGCCTCTATTCCCTTTCACCCTGCAGATTTCTTAGAAGGGTAAACAAGTCACACCACCACCCCTTAACCCTTGCCCTCTTCTATAAATACCCACTATTTTACCTTAGACAAGTTTTACACCCCACAAAAATTTCATTCAAACACTTAGCAAACAAAAATCAGTTTCCCTAACCATACTAAAACCACCTCGAGGACTTAAAGAAGAAGGTCTGCCCACCTCATTACTCAACAAGAAGGGTTGATTTTTAAGGTATACAAATTCGTACCTTAGCTTTTACTCTTTTAGCATTTAGTTCAAACCATCTTCTACTCAAACAAAATGGAGAGATCAGAAACAAACATTTATTGTGCTCTCTCTAATGTTCTAAACTGTAGTACTGACTTTAGACATGCTATATATATATGCGAACCGATTAGAACTCATTTACAAGTAGGGAATTATGTTGATGCTGAACTGAAACTCAACCTTCCAGATTTGACACTTACTGCTTAAAACTCATCTAAAAATATAGTATGCCAAATACTCCTAGCTGACTTAGGAGACTTTAGATCTTAAGATATCTCTTTGTTTCAGATTTAAAAAAAAAATATATATATATATAAATCTATAATCACATACTCAATTTCAGAACAAGAACTGATAACTGAAAATGCGGATTGGGGACGACGTGACTTTAAAATAATAAGGTGCAGAATTTACAGAACATAAGTTGCACTTAGAATAACAAAATTAACTCCAAAATACAACCTGCCCAAGACCCCAAATCAACAAATTCTAAACCATTTGGGATGAAATGCAGTAGAGAAGATTTTATAATAAAAGAGAGAACTTATCTTCAGAGCATAAGCTGTTGCCTAACCAAAAGAAACTGCCCTGGCCGAATTACTCTCGGCTGCTCGGCGGCCAGAAACCACCCGACCACCCTGCCTCTAAGCCGAGTTTCCCCAGACTCCTGCTCTGCGAACACTTAATTGATCAGAATAGTAGATAGATTCGGATACAGAGAAATATATACTGGACCATAAAAGGAATGTAGGATTTAATTGAAATACTAAAAATTTGAAAAAGGGAATTCATTCTCACCGAATTTCTCACGAAGAATCGAACGAGGCTCGAACTGATTCGAAGTCCTAAATCTGCTACCACACCTCTTCGTTCAAAACCCAAGCAATCGATTAGAACTCTAATACAAGAGCGCTTACAAAAAAAAAGAAAAGAAAGGGAGAATGGGATTCTTACCTTAGAGCAGTCGACGACAGCTCATGAGGAGGCTCTGTCGAGAGTCCGACGCTGCTGCTTCCTCCATGAACAGTCGCGAGCGAGCGAGAGAGAGAGAGAGAGAGCGCCGGAAAAGAGCTGGGAGGCGCCGAGAGAGAGAGACAAGGAGATGAGAGGAGGTCTCAAATATGGCGACAGCGCCATCTCCAAGCGGACTGCACTCGACACCCGACGGGAAGGGAGGAGTGACGGCAAAGACTTGACGATGATGGAAAGAGGTGACGGGAAGAAGTCACGCAGAGAAGAGAAAGGAAGGGGGGGGGGGGGGCGGAAGCCTCTGTATGGAAAGAGATGAATAAGAGTGAATTAGGGTAGAGGAAGGTGAGAAAGGTCTAGAAGCTGGGCCCGGGTATTGGGCCGGGTCGGACTAAAATATTGGGCCGTAAATTAAACATTTAGAAAACATATGGGCTGTGAATTTACAAATCCAGTTGGGCCGAACTACTAAAATTATGGGCCGAAACATTTAATCCGCATGGGCCTAAATAAACTAGAACAATTGGGCTAGAATAAGTGGAAGGACTGGGCTTGCACTAAATTTAATATGTGGGCAAATTCATTAAGTATTTATGGGTTAAGAGGATTAATAAGAATGGCTTAATTAACTTATATGATTGGGCCGAAAATTAGTTAAAACATGGGCTAAATTATAGTATCAAGTGGGCTATTAATAACTCTATTAGTTCAAGAATCCAATTAATTGGATTAAGTCCAAGAATTCATTTTTAAAGCTAAACTAGGAGATTTAATTTATTAATTAGCAATTAAATTCTAAACTAGAATTTAATTAATTAATTAGAACTTAATTGGTTAACTAGAATTTAATCATAAGAAATGATTAAATTATAAATTATGCTTATAGTGGCAATTGAAATTTAATTAGCTTAATTAGAAATTATTTGCCTCGAGTTAAGGATCGAGATATTAAATTAGAAATGTCTTTAGTTATATTTCCCAATAATTATTTATTGGGTATATTAAATTTCCGAATCATAAAGTGACTTAGAAATCATCAAACGACTCCTCTAGAAATACAACTCTTAGACTCGTATGATAGTCGAGATTTAAAGACCCGAGAATGAACTATCAAATTAGCCAAGAATAGTAATTCCTTACACTTGGAATTAATTGATATACTTGAGTAATATATCTCACTCGAGATTTATATTAAAGGTCTCGACGAGAGGTCGGATCCGCACGTCGAGAACGAGGCTAATACCAGTCGAGACTATCCAAGTAGGCTTTTCTCACTCTATAAAAATATGTGTGCATGTCTTCAGAAATGAAATGAGATATTTTCAAAGCACTGTCTTGCCATAAATGTTTTCGATTTATGTATGATGCCTATATGTTATATTATAATCGAATTCGGGTTCCAGTGGGTTAGCGGCTCCACTCGAACTAGTGTACACCATGGACTGTGAGTCAGCACAAGGTTGACCGGTCAAGTGTCTGTGGGAAGTGGCCACTTCCCCGACACAAAGAACGTTCATATATGGTTGATTACAAAGAATTAGGACTGATCAGTCAAACTAGAACTTTCTCAAAGAAATGCTTTTGTGAACATAGGTGCTTTAGAGACAAAAAAAAATCCCTATGTATCACTCAGAATGGCTTGACAGTTATATATGTACGTGTGCGATTTCGGCACGTGTCTACTGAGTACAATTTGTACTCAGCCCTGCATGTATTTCTAAACGTGCAGGTTAAGAATGAAGAAGACGTGGGTGCTATGTTGTGCTTTTTGTCGGACTCCGAGTAGCTGACTCTTGGGGGTTCTACGTGTCTTCATACACGTAGGATTTTATTACGTGATCCTACATATTCCGC
>JAPKLX010002700.1:0-12247 GCA_026898415.1 Leonotis leonurus
CAACAGATCGTTTATATCAATAACGATCTGGTTATCTCTACCACATATACAAGAGATCGTTTTATATCAATAACGATCTGGTCGTCACATTCAATGAAGAACCAAAGAGATGAAGTTACAACACGAAGGACAGCGAGCTGGTATGACCTTAAGTTCAAGCTGCTCCTCACAGTAACTACGGTGGACTGCCGACATACCTAAATTTGTCACAAGTCGACCACTCCATGTATTGTCACATCAACAGCATGTTTTAAGGAATGAAGTACAAGGATATCAAAATTCCAGTACGGTGAATCATTCCCAGTATGGCAATACATTGGGAAATCTCGTGAAAGGTGGTAACCACTCTCATTTGACAGCGCGTGCTTCAACAACACTGACATGCATTTAATGCAGTCATTAATGCGATGAAGAAGGACATCTTCTTCTCCAACGGATAGTTTTCTTCAAAGAGGCTATAAATACCACCTTCACCTCCAAGAACGAGCACGAGAATTCACAATTACAAAGCTCAAACTCTGCTCAAATATCTTCAAATATTCAAAGCTCTAAAAGCACTCCTTCAAGCTCTAGAATTCTCTGAGTGTTTTATTATTCTTTTGAAGATAGTTTCTGGAAATTTGTTGTTTACAAAACCCAAGTTAGGATCTAGCTTTGATCTAAAAGTTGTAAGATTTAGATTTTAGTTCTTCAATCTAAGAAGTGTAATCTCATGTTGTTATCTAGTTTTGATAAAACTTGAGGCTCGTACTCAACGAGTAAAAAGAAAGGAGACATAGTAGATTTCGATCTAGTTTTGATCGAGCCGTGGACGTAGGGAAAGTTTATCCCGAACCACGTTAAATATCTTGTGTTCTTACTTTCTGTTTTACTTTACTATCATATTCTCCATAATCTCGCATTAACTTGGCTATGTTAAAGATTGACTAAAGAAAACGTTTTTAACTACAAAGAGCATTAACCACCGAATTCCGCACACAACATTAATCAAGATTAACTTTCTTAAAGTTAATCTTATTAAGTGTTTCTTTTCACTTAAGGTTTATTTGAGCTAAGGTGCTTCTTCTTCCCAAGAAGAAACCCTAAACTAACCTAAGCTTACTTTATCTTAAAGTGTGCTTAAGCCTTATACTTAAACTTTGAACAAGAAAACCTAGAAAGTTTTGAATTGGTGTATCCCCCCCCATACACCAATCTAGCTCTTTCGGGACCAACAAGTGGTATCAGAGCAGTGGTTCATTTTGACAATTGTTTCTAATTCACAAGAGATTATCTCTGAGTGGTCATCTTGGATAGATCTTGAAAACGTTTTCACAGCATATTGCATTTGCATTTATATTTAATCATCTACTTTGAAGCTATGGAAGGACTGATAATACGTGCTTGTGAGGATTTCTCCATTGCTGGATATGAAGACTGGAGCTTCAGAATTGAGATGTGTTTACGTGCACAACATATCAAAATGTGGAAGGTCATTACTGATGGACCCATTAAAATTATGAACAAGGGAAGTGCTGAGATAAAGGATGAAACTGTGGTCATAGTTGAAAAGGAAAAGACTATTGACGAATACACTGCTGAAGAAAGAAAAGAAGCTGGACTCGATGACTTTGCCAAAGGTCTAATTTCGAGTACAGTAAGAGGCGTGTACTTAGCCAAAATCAGACATCTTCAAACTGCCAGGGAGATGTGGGATGTACTCAAAGAAATCAGCCGTGGATCAGACATCATCCAAGAAAACAAGCTGTCTATTGCCTGTAACAAATTTGAAGAATTCAAAATGAAGTCTGGAGAGACTATAGCTCAAATGAAGAACCGGTTCATTGAAATATTAATTGAAATAGCCATCATCGACAAAAACAAGTATTCTCAACGAGAGAAAAACTTGAAAGTCATTCGAGCTCTACCAGCTACTTGGGAAATCTACTCAGCCCTATGCCAGAGTTTAATTCTCTCACCACTGATTCATTATTTGATTTGCTAACTGGAAATGAGTACGAGATCAATCGTATTCATGGAATAACTAATTCTTCCTCTAGCAAACCCTCTGCTGCAGGAAATCATGATAAAGAAACTGCCTTCAAAGCCAAATTAAAAGAGAAGGAGATAGAAAGAAAAGCTGGACCAGTTGTGGTGGTGAAAGATTTGTCAAGTTCTGATGACGAAAACTACCCCACCAAGAATTATTTTGAGGAGTATTCACTTATGGCCCAAAGATTCCAGAAGATGGAGCTTAGGGCAAATAAATACAAGCGTCTCTACAAGGACAACAATCGAAGCTTCAAAGGAAGAGATCGATCGGGGGATCGACCAGATAGGAAAAGTGAGGTAAAACCCAACTCATCATATGTTAAAGCTGACCTATCCGAATTTTCTTGTTTCAAGTGTGGCAGGAAAGGCCACTTTAAAACAGACTGCCCAGACATTTCCAAGGCAGAAAGAGAAGAGCTAAGAAGCAAGCGTGACAGAAAGCTTAGGGAACAAAGAAAAGCTATGCTCGCAGAAGAACAAGTCACACCAAGTACTCTAACCGAGAGCTCATCCGAAAATGACGAAGCATTTGTGGCCAACGAACTGGACCTCGATTGGGATGAATGCCTCATGGGTCATGACAACGGACTCGACAACAATGAGGTAGAAATCAATCGAACTCCTGTTATTACTAACTCACCTACATGTGATTCTGGTGATGAAGAAGAGGATGAAGACGATCTATTCATTGAAGATTTTAACAAACTAATGGAAGATCACGCAAGACTGAATAAGATGTTCAAACACGCTGTAAAAGAAAATGGAAGAATGGCAAACACTATTCAGGAAATGAAGAAAATCAGCAGCTCATTCAATGATAGGGAAAAAGCTCTACTTCAACAACTCAAAAGCAAGAGTGAAGAAAACTACACATTGAACGCCAAGATATCAGATCTCATTGATCGAGAAGCATCTGCTCAACGTAAGGTCGATGACTTGAGTGCCATAGTTAATCACTCAATACACAAAAAGCAGGATAAGATTCAACTCATCAATGAAATGCAAAGAAGAGCTGCAGACCGTACTGGACTTGGTTTTGACGGAGTTGACAAAGGACCACCAAAAGGGAAATTTGTCAAAGAAAAAGGAAAGGATAAAATAGTGAATCTCAACAACAAGGCGAGACAACCACAAGCTATCTTGATCAAGGATCAAGGTCAGCAGCAACAAAAATTCACCACTCAAGGGATTGGATTTCAACCAAGGAAACAACCTGCCCAAAGGATAAATCAAACTGCTGAAGAGTTCCTACACCAGCGAGCTCCTCAACCTTTCAATCAAAGAAAACCACCTGCTCCCCACAAGCCATCTGCTCCTAGGAAGCAACTATTGCCTAATCAACCACCTGCCAAGAAGAAAGTCGTGTACATCGACTTTAGTGGCAAACAAATCAGACCGTCACAGAATGTCACTATTATTAGGCAAATTTGGGTTCCAAAAGGAACCGTGTCTACTAACAAAGCACCCTCCTTCAGTAGGGTAGCTAAATAAACTTTATTTGCAGGTTAGGAAATCAAGGAGAAGAAGAGATGCAGCTTGGGGCGCGGTATGGATCCTAGACAGCGGATGCTCCAAACATATGACATACAACAAAGAAATGTTATCTAACTACAAGGAAAGCAATGGACCAATTGTGACTTTTGGACGAGACTAGAAAGGATATACAAGAGGTTACGACGATCTCTATGTTGGTAACACAATTATTCAGAATGTATCTTATGTTGAAGGACTAAATCACAATCTATTCTCAATTAGCAAATTTTGTGCTAATAACAAGAGAGTAGAATTCACCGCTAATAAATGTCTAGTGAAGAACTTGGAAGGAGAAGAAATTCTTCTTACCGGAATTTTGCAGGACAGATTGTACATTGTACAATGGAATGAACAGACTGAAACTTGTCTTGTAACTACATCGAAATCCTCCACCAGCTGGCTATGGCACAAGCGCTTGAGCCATCTCAACTTTAAATCAATTAACAAACTGGTGAAAAACAACCTGGTTGAAGGTCTACCTAATCAAATTTATGACAAAGACCATGTGTGTGAAGCTTGCCAAGCCGGAAAACAAACAAGAGCATCATTTCCTACAAAGGCAGCCCACTCCACCTCTAGGATTTTGGAACTTCTACACCTAAACCTTTTTGGACCTGTATCTCCATTAAGTGTAAACGGTAGAAAATATACTCTTGTTGTTATTGATGATTTCTCTAGATTTACTTGGGTTATTTTCATGTTCAAGAAAAAGGAAACTCTAGAGAAACTACCTGATCTCCTCAACAAACTTTCAAATCAAAAGGAGTCATCCATCATCACCATTCGATTTGATCGTGGAACCGAATTCATCAATCATATGATCGAAGGATATTGCTCAAAAATGGGAATTCAACATCAAACCTTAGCAGCTCGTACACCACAACAAAATGGGATTGTTGAAAGGCGCAACAGATCTCTCAAGGAGGCTGCCCGAACTATGTTGAATGAAATCAATCTCCAAAAGAAGTTCTGGGCAAAAGCGGTTAACACAGCCTGCTATACCCAAAATAGATCTGTTGTGACGAAGCGTCATGGGAAAACTCCATACGAGCTGTGGAACAATAGGAAGCCTCGAATCTCTTACTTTAGATCATTTGGATGTAAATGTTACATTCACAACAATGAGAAAATTCAATTAAAAACTTTTGATAGCAAGAGTGATCAAGGAATATTTTTGGGATATTCTGAGATCAGTAAAGCTTATAGAATTTTTAATAAAAGAACCCTTGTTGTGGAAGTAACACCACATGTTATTTTTGATGAAGCCAATTTTGAAGTTTTAGGAACAGATAGCACTTCTTCAAAAGATGATCTCTCTCACTCAACATTGAGAAATTCCACAGATAGACTCATCGATGACATTCTTCTATGGAGTCCACGAAGAGATGACGATGAAGAAGAAACTAATAATCAACCTGCTGGAGAAAAGCCACAGCAAGGGGGAATAGATGGACAACTCTTTCATCCTGGGGGAATAAATGAAGGGGGAACCTCACATGAACATTCTCAACCATCTGTTGATGAACAAATCACTCAATCTCCCTCTCCCTCAACTCAACATCCATCTGTTCAAGAATTGGTAAATGAAGTATCAAGCATTGATTTAAATACTAACGATCTCTTTGATGTGTCTACCATAGATCATCCCGAATTTGAAAATCCACCCGATGAAATAGAAATCGAAGTATCTGAGGAAGAAATGAAAAGGCGAAGAAAATGGATAGATAGCCATCCTTCTAACCTCATTGTTGGGAACCCTACGGATAAAGTCAAAACAAGACGTATGCATGGAGAAAGCGCATTACTAAGCTGCTATTTTGCTCACACCGAACCTAAGGACATCGAAGAAGCCTTGCAAAGTGCAGATTGGATCAATGCCATGCAAGAAGAATTAAATGAGTTCAAGAGAAATGATGTGTGGTACTTAGTGAATCGACCTCATCATCAAGGTGTGATTGGAGTCAAATGGATATTCAAAAATAAAAGAGATGAAACAGGCGAGGTGGTGAGAAACAAAGCAAGGCTAGTCGCCAAGGGATATTGTCAACAAGAAGGAATCGATTTTGATGAAACCTTCGCACCTGTGGCACGACTAGAAGCTATCAGATTGTTTCTTGCTTATGCAGCCTTTCAACGCTTCAAAGTGTTCCAGATGGATATAAAAAGCGCGTTTCTAAATGGCATTCTGGAAGAACAAGTCTACTTGGAACAACCACCTGGGTTTGAAGTTGAAGATGAGAGCAAGGTGTATAGATTAGCTAAAGCAGTGTATGGTCTAAAACAAGCTCCTCGAGCTTGGTATGAGACATTGTCTACATTCTTACTTCAATTGGGATTCAAACGAGGATCAGTTGACAAGACATTATTTACTATTAAAGTTCAAGACTATATCCTTTTAGTTCAAATTTATGTTGATGATATTATCTTTGGATCCAAATCTGAATTCCTTTGTAACAAGTTTAGTAAGCTAATGCAGGACAAGTACAAGATGTCAATGATGGGAGAAATGAATTTCTTCCTAGGCTTGCAAGTCAAGCAATCTGCCGATGGGATCCTAATTAATCAATCCAAATACATCAACGATCTCATCACAAAGTTTGGAGTTAAAGATTGCAAACCAGGAAAAATCCCAATGCAAACCAATGGGCAGATTGTCCCTGATGCACTCGGGAAGGCAATAGATGTAAAACTATATCATGGTATTATCGGTTCACTTTTATATCTAACTGCTAGTCGACCTGATATTACTTTTGCAGTTGGTGTTTGTGCTAGGTATCAAGCAAGTCCAAGGGAATCCCACTTGGAAGAAGCCAAACGAATATTGCGTTATCTCAAAGGAACCAAAGAAATAGGTTTATGGTATCCTTGTGATGATAATTTTGAATTAACTGGTTATTCTGATTCTGATTATGCAGGTTGCAAGCTTGATAGAAAATCCACATCTGGGACTTGTCAATTTCTTGGAAGCAAGCTCATCTCGTGGTTCTCTAAAAAGAAAACTTCGGTTGCAACCTCAACAACAGAAGCAGAGTACATGGCTGCAGGGAGTTGCACAGCACAAATCTTGTGGATCAAACAACAACTAAAAGATTATGAAGTATACATGGATAGCGTGCCAATATTTTGCGATAGCTCCAGCGCAATTGCCATCACCCAAAATCCTGTCTTACACACTCGCTGCAAACATGTTGATGTTCGTCATCACTTTATACGTGACCATGTTGAAAAGAAGAACATCAAGATAGAGAAAATTCATACGGATGTGTAGCGAGCTGATGTTCTCACAAAAGCATTACCCGAAGACAGATTCAAAATGCTTTGTGGAAAATTGGGATTAATAAACCTTGAAATTGGTACAAGTGTTGATAACAGCTAGCTGGTGGTAAAAAGCAATCTGTTATCACACCTCTAAATCTAGCTCCTTATTTACTAAGTTAAAATGTGCTGGTAAACTGTGCCTAATTTCAAATCAAACTGCTCAAATTTTGAGTATTAACAACTAGCTGATTAAGTTGAATGTACACAGCAGATCGTTCAAAGAAGAAAACGACCTGCTATCTATCAACAAAAGTAGCAAGCTGCTACCATCAACAAAAGCAGCAAACAACGAGATGCATGAAAGAAAAGGCAACCAAATGATGTTAATAAGAACAGCAGATCGTTCAACAATCTGCTCCTTTACTTCAAATAGCAGTCAACAGCAGATCGTTCAAAAGATGAAGACGATATGCTTACCACAGCAGCAAGCTCCAAATGTGAAAATTAGCAGCTAGCTGCCAAAATCAAGAAGAGCAGATCGTTATCGCCCAACAACGATCTGATAGAGCCCTTAATCAAGGGGGAATCAAGTTCATTTATTTCCCCAACTCCTTGATTATTTAATTCTAATGATTGCTTATAAATACTTTTTAATTGCTAGGTAATCTCGAACGCCTATATGTCAGAAAAGTGACGAATAAAAGCACAAATCATTTAATGATGCAGACCTCGATTAGTGTATCGAGACAACGATGTGACTACCATAAATGCAGAATCAATGGCGTATCAACTTCACTCATTTTTGGGCGGCAAATCATTAAACAAGGGAGTAATCTCAACCCTTACTAGTTATTACTTTTACATGTTCTAATCTGGTTCGTTCATGATGTACCTATAAATATGTGAATGTTTGACTGTTTCTCTTACACTTTCAAAACTCTCTCTCTCATAAAACCTAAACCGCCATTGTTGTGTTCGCTCTGTCAAACTAAGCTTTTCTGCAACTTTTATTTCACAAAAATATTTCCACTCATACACAAAATGCCTGCTTCTGAAGCAAGTTCCTCATCTTCACAAACACCTCCGATCTCTTTGTCGGAGATGCTGCACTCTATTGAGGCCAGATTATCACCAGAGCCTCGTGCTGTACTCGAACATCATGGGTTTCGTACCCTAGATGTTCTATTCAGCAAAATCATTGCTTGCTCAGGTTTAGACATCAAGCATGCACTTATTTTTAATATCATATTTGTTTGTTTTTAAATCACATATTGCTCTTATTTTGATTATTCTCACAAGGATGCTTATATATATGTGTCTACGTGTTCTTCTTGTGGTATGTTTATTTGCTTAGGATTTATCCATCCATCTATGGTAAATCATCAATTTATCAACAAATCAACATTGTTATCCATATATACATCCTCAATCGCTTAATCGTTATACATTTCTATCTAGGGTTCTACAAGATCATCTCTGCTGAACCAGACTATTTTCTCCCACGACAAATAGCCCTATTCTATTGTTCGTGGATGGTTGATGATCACGATGAATACACTGTCAAAATACCGGTTGGAAAGTCAAAGGAAGAAAACATAAGAACGACTGTGATTGAGATGATTCTTCAAACATATCATTTGAAAGATGAAGGAGATATCGTAATTAAAGAAGTTACGGATGCGCAAATTCAGAGTGCTCTCGACATTATCCTGGCTCAACCATTCCAATGGACTGGCAAAGCATTTAACCGATCTCTGATGCTGCCCAGTTATCGTCTTCTCTTTGATTTTGTCCAAAAGGTGTTTCTTGGACATCAAGGCACATTTGACTCGGTGACAGCTGGAAAACTCAAAGTCATGACTGCAATTTTACTTAATCTAAAAGTAAATTGGGCAAGATCGCTGTTGAAGCTGATCGTGGATGAAGAACAGCAGATCATTATTCGCCAAGATAGCGATGGAAATTGCACAAGGTTGAACGTCAAACGACCTCTTCGACTCTCCACCAAACTCAGCACAATCATAGCTGGTTTCTTCTAGAAGGACAAATGGCACAAATCAGTTGATTTTAGCAAGGACTGGATTTTACCAAGGACCAGACATCAGATGGAAATGTCGTTGGGCATTGCTTCCCAAATTTTTCTCAAAGTCACAGATGACAAGATGAAACAAGAACTTATCCGTGTTGGCAAATCAAATCCAGAATGGATTGTACCAATGAAGAAACCTGAAACTGTTGGTGAAGCAGCAGCTGCACAAGCACAAGAAAAGGTGGCAGCAGATCGACCAACAAAGAGGAAGGCAGCTGGTAATCCTAAACCAGCTGCTGCAGACAAAGAATTCAAAAAGGCAAGGAAAATCAAGAGCAAACCTACTGCTCGAAATTTGGAAGAAGAATTGGATGCCACTGCTGACCAAGCTAAGGAGCCATCTGCTCCCGAATTCAATGAAGCTGAAGTGGAACTTAACATACACGAGCAGCCTGCTGTTGAATTGGAGGAACGCTTGCAAGGAGCACAACTCATCTTCAAGCAATTGCAAGAGAAGGCCACCGAAGTAGTTGTACAATCCATGCCAGGCATCAAGCTTACCCCAGCTTCATTTGAAATGGCTCAACGCTTCCAAACTTACTTGGAAATACGGGATTGCAAATTTTATATTTTGGAAGCAATTCTTCTCCTGTTTTCAATAAGCGAGCTGAAGGCTGAATAAAACAAGCTGCAAAAATACTTTGGTTTTCTTGACGTACCAGATGCACGACAATACTTTAGAAGCTACGTGCTCACAAAGATGAAAGAAGAAGCTGCCACAATCAATGTCGATCTTGCTCCCCTTTACGCAAATGAACGAGATTTTTACATCTCGGCAGTGGACCTGCAATCGGGTGATTTTGATGAGATATTTAATTTTGAGGAAAAATCTGCTGAGAAACAACTTGGTGACACACCAACATCTCAGCCCGTTGATAATTTTGAAAAGGCAGAACCATCTGCCACAATGGAGGAAACAACATCAATTTTGGAACCATCTGCCGCACAAACTGCAGAACAAACTGTCGATGAACACTTGGAAGAAATCTACACTCACAGCACTGCACCAGATGGTTTCCAACTGCACACTTTGGAGGAATTACTTTCTGCAAATCTTGGCACTCACTTGACAGCAGATCAACTCAACGCGCTCATACACGAAAGGATTAACAATCGATCTGCTGCGTTGGCTAACTTCGTGTTTTCAGCTGCAGAAAGTGCTCTTCAAACTGTTGAAAAGAATGTCCAGCACGCTCACTCTAAACTCTCTGAAGAGCTGCATAAAGATTTGGACAGTGATCGTGAAGTTTTTGATAAATATAAGGAAGAAACAAACTGCAAGATTGCTGCCATTCAAGAGGAGACAAAATCTTTTGAGAACAAGATGAATGCAGCTGGAGCAAAGATGGTTGAAGAGGTGAAAAAGCATGTGGAAAAGCAATACGAAGACATGGAAAAAACTACCATCCCAGCTGTGGTCAAAAACACTTTACCCACTTTCCTCAAAGCCCAGCTTCCGGATGCTTTACAAGAAGAAGATGTTGCACGGGAAATGAAATCTTCTTGATCAATAAAACCATTACTGACATGAAAGTCGCTCACAGTGCGCTGGCTGTAAATTTTGGATCTCACATCAAGGATGCCTCCAAACAGTTCGATGAAGTAAATGGCAATATTTCCTCGTTCCTGCAATACAAAGAAGAATCTGAAGCAAGGTTTAAAGCACTCAATGATGAACTCTCCTCCCTTCGACTAATCATTTCAAAAGAGTTTATTGCTGATGTCGAAAAGGGGGAAGGAGAAAAGAAAAGTCAGCCCGCTGCTTCCGCTCAAATAAAAAAGAAGCCCGCTGCTATCAAAAAGAAGAAGCTAACTGCCAAACAAGCTGCT
This sequence comes from Leonotis leonurus, assembly GCA_026898415.1. Lineage (NCBI taxonomy): Eukaryota > Viridiplantae > Streptophyta > Magnoliopsida > Lamiales > Lamiaceae > Leonotis > Leonotis leonurus. The sequence continues at coordinate 10,742 of JAPKLX010002700.1, forward strand.
GAAGCTAAGCAGCTACAAAAGGAAAATGAGAAAAAACGCAAGAAAGAGGAGGAAGCAAAGAAAGCAGCTGATAGAAAAGGGAAGAAGGTCATGACCGAAGATGATGAAAACGAAGAGATGTTCTTAGATGGATGCACAGCGGAGCAGATCGCTAATCCAGAATTCAAAAAGCTATGGAGAGCGGAGAAACAAAGACAAGGAATGACTGGTGCCTTTGATGACAAGGAAAAATCTCAAGATGAAGAAGAAGAAGAGTCATCAAATCCAGTCTTCAAATTTTTTGAAAAATTCAAGCTAACTGATCCTCAAAATCTATCCTGGCTTCATAGCAAGAAAGTGTCGTAATGGAACAAGATCGTTAAAGAATTCATTGTTCAACATTACTATCTGATGGATCAAGATGTACAAGGAGGAGCAGTGGATGATCTATTCAGGGAATTTTTGAGCCAGCACAAAAATCAAACTTTCATCGAATATCTATACAGACAATCTGCAATGATGAACGTACCCTTGACTGCACCAAAGAAAACAACGCTGCTCTATCCTAGAATCCCTGGAACCACAGAAGTTGATCACACAGCAGTATTGAATGCTATTAATCGATCTGCACAACTAATGGGTTATCCCATTGATTTCAACAATAAAGACTACTGGAGGATTTTTAATGAAATTTACGCAAGTTTTGGCGTGCCATCTGAACTAAGGCAGCGTGAAATGGTAGAAAGGAGGAGGCAGCAGCAGGCTGAACAACAAAGAAGTGTCATAAATGTATCTTGTAAAATCCTGCTTAACAATAAAGTATGAATGTTTATTTTGAAAAACAACCTGATGACAATATCTCTTTGTCCAGGCAAAGTTTTATGATTGTCAATTTATTGCTATGCATAATAACTGCTCAAATATTAAATCTTCTTATTTAAAAGAAAATATTAGTGTAGGTTTCGACATCATCAAAAAGGGGGAAATTATTGGGAACCCCATGAATTTATATTTGTTTTGATGATGTTCCTCGAAACTACACTTTGATGTTTTGAAACCAAGTAGTCATTGTCATCTATTAAGGATTATCTCAAGTGTAAAAGAAGCAGATCGTTTTAGTACACAAATAACGATCTGTGTTATTCTAGTTAAAGGTATCCTAGACACAATGATTACTATGATATCAAGTTTCTCTTTTGTAAGTCAGCTAGCTCTTAATATAGGGAGCAGATCGTTTTATGTATTAAATAACGATCTGCTTCCCATATAAGCAGCTCGCTGACACTTGTTTTTGGTTTCTATTTATAGTTCACATTTCAACAGATCACAAATGTAAAAGTAACTTGAAGTTTTCGAGTTTACTTATATCGATCTGGTTCTCTAGACTAGGTTTAGCCTTGAAAAGGAAAGTATAGTTTCTAGAGGATGAGCAGCTCGTCTCTTATTGACTACATCAGCTTGCTGCTCAAAGCCAGCAACAGATCGTTTATATCAATAACGATCTGGTTATCTCTACCACATATACAA
>JAPKLX010004273.1:0-10198 GCA_026898415.1 Leonotis leonurus
GTGAACATCATCAAAACTTAGAATATATTGTGGGGTTCCCAACAATTTCCCCCTTTTTGATGATGTCAAAACCACACTTAGACAGCATACTCAAATTAGCATGTATCATGTTCTGAAGTGGTTAGCTATTGTTATTTAAGTTAAATAACCGTAAACACCAGAAAGATAAGAGAACTCCAAATTCATTGATATATGAATTGATGAGTACAAAAGTTAGCAGAAAAGATAAAGCAAAGGCAAAAGATAAGAATTAACTATCTAAGAGAACCATCTAGCTGCTCCGCCCTTCTTCATCTTTTCTCTTTGTGCGTCGGATACCAGCTGGATGCTCTCATAGATGCCATCTCTTACCCTGGCATAGTTTGGATCATGGTTGTCGATTTTATAGCCTTTGATCTTTGCCAGTTGATTGATGTAGTTCAGAATGTACGTCTTATCTGGAAGATTACTGCCTGGTATAGTTGGGCAGACCATATACTCTTTCTCTGGAGCTTTTATCTGAATTTTGGCATCAGAAGCTGTTGTTCTGATCCTCTGTACTATCTCCTGATCACTAAAATTCTCCAGATAGCGATGAAAATCTTCATCCGGCGTAGACTCTGAGTATGTGGGTTCCTTCAAAAAATATCGGTTCAAAATGAAACCTTGCTTAACCTTTTCCCAGTCATTCTGATCTCCTTCTGGAACCCAGGCATCTGTGGGTGTTTGTTTCTTTAAGGACAGGTTCCAGGAGAAGGCTTTCTTCTTCTTCTTTTTGGACTGGGTGGTTGACTGAGAAGACTGTTGCTGCGATCTTTCTGTTGATGTAGGTGAAGAGAAGGGAGTTTGAACAGATTGAAAAGATTTCTCTTTAGCTTCCTGGGCAGCCAGCTTCCTCTCCCTCTCTGCCTGTTCTTTATAGAATTGTGCTCTGAATACAGGATCGCATGCTTGATCCATGCTCACTCCGAACAGCAGAAGCTCAGCTATCTGGTCACCCTCGTCTATCGGCTTTTTGCCTTTGTCCATGGGAGTGTGTGATGCTGGATGAGCTGGTTGTTCTGTTCCAATTAGAGTGGGATCTGGTCTTGGAGGAGTAGTTGGCCTGGGTTGGGTTGGTGCTGGTGTTTCTGTTGTCATCTCCACCTCTTCTGTTCTCAACATCTTGCTGCTTTCTTTGCTTCCTTTGCCTCCTGATATTTCCCCCTTTTTGACATCATCAAATAGGGTACTTATCAATGTACGCAGAGAAGTAATCTCTTCAGTCATATTTGCCATCTGCTTCTCTGCATCAGTTTTGAACCCGAGCAGAAAATTAACTGTCTGATCAGTGGCATTGAGTTTCTGCTCGAGCCTGCTGTTCATGATTGACAGAGTCTTGTCATAGGTTTCTTGAAGTTCTTCAACAGCAGCAAGACGGTTGTTCTGTTGCTCAAACTCTTCTGGGTTTGGGTAAAGAAGGTCATTTAAGACAGCGACCTGGTGTTTCCGCATCAGCTCCACAAATTTCTCAGTTTCAAACTGAGCTAGTTGGGAGTGGATGGACAGGTCAGTGTCTTCCTTCAGTTGAGCAGCGAGTGCACTTCCTTTCTTGTCAACAGCAGCACTGATTGATTCATCTTGTTTGGCCAGCAGGTCAGCAAGCAAGGCAGTGGCCTTTTCTGCCTTTTCGTCTATTCCAGTTAGACGGAGGTTGATCTTGGCTTGACCTGCTTCAGTTGCTGCTCTATCATCATCCATCTTTTTATTCAGTTCATCCCTAATTTTTCTGAGTTTGCCTCTGAGGTCCTTGTCCATGTCATTTACATAATCCTTCTGATGCTGATTAAAGTCAGAGAGGATCTGAGTGGCCTTCTCTTGTATGGAGTTGCAGACATCAGTCATGGTGTCTTCAACTCTAAGAGTAATCAGATTATCTAGTTGATAATTATTGAATGTCTTGGGCTCTCTTTCCAAGAGTTCTTCCATGGTGTAGAAGTTGATGTGTTTCTTCAACTTCTGTGCAGCGCCATGGGTATAAATTTCATTGCTTGGCTCTCCGCCAATATGCTGGCCAACGGGTTCATCATCACCAGAATCAAGGTCAATGATGGGTGTTTTCTTGGGAGACTGTCTGGATGAAGTTGCTCCCTGTGCTGGTTGATGGGGTGTGGGAACAGATTCTGGCATCTGGACCTCAGGTTGTGGTGTTGGCAGATTTACCTTCAATGCTGCTGCTTCCTGCTTCATGAGATCCGAGATAAGTTGGTGATATTCTGCTCTCACTTCAAGAACTGTGGAGACTTGAAGTAGACTCAGCAGCGTTGCTTCTTCCTTCTTGAGTTCATCAATTGTTTTGAGCTGAAGCAGTGCGTCAAAGACATAGTACTCGCTGTCCTTGAGCAGCAAGTAAAACTTGACGCGTCTTGCTGCTCCCAAACTCTCTGGAAGCAGGTTGATTCCAGGGAACTCCTGCAGAACAGAGTGTTCTGCTTCGTTCTCCAGCAGGTTGATTACACTTTCAGCTTGTTGTTTCCTGACATCCTCCTCGTCTGTTGACTCTCCTCCTTCTTCCTCCTCTTCTTCACTGATTTTCTCCATTCGATGAGGTGAGGGTGTAGCTATTCTAGCAGGGGAGAAATCCTTCTCTGCTTGTTCTGCTGTTGCTTGTGGTGCCTCTGTTTCTTGTTCTGTGTGTGCTGGCATATCTGATTGTTCTACTGTCTGTGCTGGTGGTGAAGAGGGCTCTTGCACTTTCTGGAGTCTCCTTTTCTTTTGTTTTGGTAGGGAAGCAGAAGTTTCTGTCTCAACAGAACTTCCTCGCTTACGTGCTGCCTTTTCTTTGACTACCTTCTCCTTCTTCTTCTCCACACCTTTAGTAGGTGGCATCCAAGTAGGGTTGGAACTACCCATTTCCAGTGCAGCAACACGGTGCACTTCATCAGGTATCTTGTTGAAGAATTGCGGTGCGAGTCCCAGAGACATTTCCAACTGGTGTTGGTCCTTGGGAATAGAGTGATGAGTGTTGTATTCCTCAGCATCATCCCAGATTTTCTGCTTGAAGAATCTTTCCACCATCAAACTGATCTTGGTGGAGTGTCGGAGATTTCTTCTAACTTCCACCGAGGTTCCTCTGCCCCTGCTGTCCTTGGTGTAAGTGACCAACTTGGCTTCCTTAGCCATCAGCTCAAACAAAATTCTGCTCCAGTTGATTCGAAGATTGAGTACAACAGCTGTGAGAATTCTGAACTTCTCCGGGGTCACTTGGTCATATGTTCCACTGTGATTCAGAAAAATCCTTTGAACCAGTTCCAGTAGTAACTTGAAACCTGGTTGAAGTAGAGATCTCTGAAACATTCTTCCAGTGTACTTTATCGGTACCACCATTACTATTTCCACTGCTTCTTGCAGTTGTGCAGAAGTGATCTCTTCCAAGGATAGGCCTTCATCCTTCAACCTATAGGTCTGGTTGATCATCTCAATCACGTTGTATGGGGTTTTGCTTGTTCTATCCCCGATTGGCATCAAAACATTAGCTTCAAAGCCATGTTTGTCACTCTGCCATGTCAGATAGAAAGAGGCTACTTGTTTTTCCAGAAACATTTTGGGGTGCCCAGTAACGATATTGCAAAAACCTAATGTCACAAGAACATTCAAGGCAAATAGATATATATATTCATCAGATTACATGACCAAGCATGAAAATTCGCACAAGAACAGTAGTTCATATAACACAGAATGGGCAATAAAATGTAGATATAAAGGAAATATAATGACAGTAAAACCTTTGCAGCGTGTAACCATGGCAAAAATTTCTTCGAGTTTTCGAAAACCATGGGTGTCAAGAACAGCATATGGTTCAGGTGAAAGAAACCCCTGAACCTCAGCAATGTGTTGGAGAAATAATGAAGTTTGGGGTGCCATAGTCAAAGCGCAAAAGATGTTTTTAGAAGCGATTTGCAGAAGTTTTGGGAAATTCTTAAGTGCTTAGAAATTTTTGAGAAGTGCTCAGTGCGATAAAGTGAAGGTGAACAGTTTAGAGAAGATATCGCATATATATATATAAAATAATTAAGCATAATTAAAACAGTAAGTAATTCGAAGAGTTAAAAAAAATCTTCTCCCTTTTTAGATTTTCCCGCTTCTATGATTTGTTTTGCCGCCTTTCTTTGCGTGAGATGGACGCTCTAGATCCTAGGGTCTATATGTGAGCGTGTGCGTATCTCTGACTTTTGGCAATTTTCCTTTTCCTGTTTCTTGCAGGGATTTCCTCGATCCCAGTTCCCAAAGTTGTGCTAATCATGGCGAAAATAGAAGATTTAGTAAATCTAGGGTAAAAATATCTTTTACAGTCCTGTAACCTAGGAGAGTGACGTCTTTTATCTTGACGCTTCAATTTCCTTAAAAGTTCCCCCTTGACTTAGCATTTAAGAAATAATTTTCACATGGCTTTTTCGTCAATTTATTGAGAAAATTATGCCACGTGTATTTTATTTCAACTGAGCTTTCTGTTATTCTTGTAATTAGCATTCTGTTGATTATCTGGTAGCCTTCTGGTCATGGCTATTTGGTAGCTTTCTGGTAATCTTCATCTAGACTGAGTAGTCCAAGTTTTCCACACAGCATCTTAAATCTTTCTTCTGGTAAAGCTTTAGTTAAGATATCAGCACGTTGGATGTCTGTATGAATCTTCTCAATCTTGATATGCTTTCTCTCTACATGATCTCTAATAAAATGATGTCTCACATCGACATGTTTGCATCTTGTGTGGAGTACTGGATTCTGTGTTATAGCTATAGCACTTGAGCTGTCACAGAATATAGGTATCTCCTTTACATCAATCTCATAATCTCTTAGTTGCTGTTTCAACCATAGTATCTGTGCACAACAGCTTCCAGCAGCCATATATTCTGCTTCTGTGGTTGATGTAGCAACAGATGTCTGTTTCTTTGAAAACCAAGATATCAACTTGTTTCCAAGGAATTGACACGTCCCAGAGGTAGACTTTCTGTCCAGTTTGCATCCTGCATAATCTGAATCAGAATAGCCTGTAAGCTCAAAGTTATCATCTTGTGGATACCAGAGGCCAATGTTAGCTGTTCCCTTAAGATATCTAAGTATCTTTTTGGCAGCTTCCATGTGTGATTCTTTAGGATTGGCTTGATATCTGGCGCATACTCCAACTGCATAGGTGATATCTGGACGACTTGCAGTAAGGTATAGCAGAGAGCCAATAATTCCTCTATATTGAGTAATGTTAGCTGGTTTTCCTTCTGGGTCTGGATCTATCTTTCCATTTGATTGCATAGGAATTTTCACTGCTCTGCTGTCTTTCATTCCAAACTTGACTAGCAGATCGTTGATGTACTTTGCTTGATTAACAAAGATACCATCTGGTAATTGTTTTACCTGCAGACCTAAAAAGAAATTCATCTCACCCATCATGGACATTTGGTATTTGTTCTTCATTAGTTCTGCAAATTTGTCACACAGATAGGGAGATTGTGATCCAAATATTATGTCATCAACATATATCTGGACCAACAGAATGTGTTCTTTGACTTTGATGACAAATAATGTCTTGTCAACAGAACCTCTTCTGAAGCCTGATTCCAGTAAAAATGTTGATAATGTTTCATACCACGCTCTGGGTGCCTGTTTCAACCCATAGACAGCTTTGGCTAGTCTATATACTCTCTGGTCAGGATTTTCTTCTTCAAAACCAGGTGGTTGCTCAACATACACTTCTTCTTCAAGTATGCCATTAAGGAATGCGCTTTTAACATCCATCTGGTATACTTTGAATCTCTTGTATGCAGCATATGCTAAAAATAGCCTAATTGCTTCCAATCTGGCCACTGGTGCAAATGTCTCATCAAAGTCGATACCTTCCTGTTGATTGTATCCCTTTGCAACTAGTCTAGCCTTATTTCTGACTACTTCTCCATTCTCATCTCGTTTGTTCTTGAATACCCATTTTACACCTATCACCCCTTGATGTTTTGGTCTGTCTACCATATACCAGACTTGGTTTCTCTTGAACTCATTGAGTTCTTCTTGCATAGCTATGACCCAGTCTGCATCTCTAAGTGCTTCATAGGTGTCAGAGGGTTCAGCTCGTGATAAATAACAACTGAGAAGTGCACTTTCTCCATGCATTCTTCTGGTCTTAACTCTATCTGTTGGGTTCCCAACAATCTGTTCAGAAGGGTGATTTTCTTGAATCCATTTCCTTCTGCTAGATATCTCCTCTTCTGATATCTCTGGTTCTGGTTCATTTGCTGGGTCCTCAAATTCTGGATGAGAAGTTTGAAAAGGATTTTCAGTTTCTGGTTCTTCTTGATCATTATTCCAACCATTTGAATCTCTTGATTCTTCGGGTTGATTTGGTTCTGGTTCAATAGAGTTGTCTCCTCCTTCTGGCTGACTGTCTTCTGGTGTAGTTAAGGTTGTCTGTTCTGTTCCCCCTTGCTGCAAGCTTACTGTTTCAGCACTGTTGGGAACTTCAACTTCATTCTCTTCTGATGTATTCCAGATTAGAATATCTTCTAACAGAATCCCTTTTGCTTTCTGGTTCTTGTTCTGGATTACTTTCTGGTTTTTGTTCTGGTCTTGTTCTGGTGTTTGATCAGCATCTAGGTCTCTGTCACTAATAACAGATTCATCAAAAACAATATGAGGTGTTACTTCCACAATGTGAGTCCTCTTGTTGTAAACCCTATAAGCTTTGCTAACATCAGAATATCCTAAGAATATTCCTGGATCAGCTTTGCTATCAAAGGTTTTCAACTGAGATTTCCCATTATTGTGAATGTAACACAGACAGCCAAAGGAACGAAAGTAATGAATCCTGGGTTTTCTGTTGTTCCATATCTCGTAGGGTGTCTTCCCATGTCTGATGGTAACAGCTGATCTGTTCTGGGTGTAGCACGCTGTATAGATGGCTTCTGCCCAAAATTTCTTTGGCAATCTGGTTGCATTGAGCATAGTACGAGCTGCTTCTTTTAATGATCTGTTTCTTCTCTCAACTATTCCATTCTGTTGAGGGGTTCTAGCAGCAGATGTCTGGTGAGTGATTCCCATCTGGTTGCAGTATACCTCAACTTTCTGGTTTAGGAATTCTGTTCCACGATCTGTTCTGATGGTGGTAACAGAAACTTCCTTTTTCTTGGTGATCTTGTTGAGAAAATTTGGCAGCTTCTCCAGAGTTTCTTTCTTCTTATACAAGAATATTACCCAAGTAAATCTTGAATAATCATCAATGATGACTAGAGTATATTTCCTACCATTTATGCTTAATGGTTTAACTGGACCAAATAAGTCTAAATGTAGTAACTCTAATATTCTGGTTGAGCTCTGGGCAGATTTGCTTGAAAAAGATGATCTGGTCTGCTTTCCAGCTTGACACGCTTCACAAACGTGGCTTTTATCATAGACTTGTTCTGGCAATCCTTCAACTAGTTTCTCTCGTGCAATCTTATTGATTGATTTGAAGTTGAGATGGCTTAATCTTTTATGCCACAGCCAACTAGTTTCTGATACTGTCTTAGTGACTAGACATGTCTCAATCTGGTTGTCCCATTGCACAATGTATAATCTAACCTGCAATTTCCCGGTAAGGAGTATCTCATCTCCTTCCTTGTTCTTAACCAAACAATTGTTAGCATTGAAGACAATCTGATTACCATTGGTACAGAACTGACTTACAGAGAATAGATTGTGGCTGAGACCTTCAACATATGAGACATTTGAAATGGTGGTCTTGCCAACTTTTATGTTTCCATATCCTCTGGTATATCCTTTTGAATTACATCCAAAAGTAACATGAGGTCCTGGTTTCTCTACGTAGTCTGATAGTAGGTTCTTGTCACATGTCATGTGTTTTGAACAGCCACTATCTATGATCCAGATTGCTCCTTTTGCTACCTTGTACCTTCTTGCAGTCTTCTGATCCTGCAATTAAGTACACTTAGCTACCCTTCAATATCTGGGTGCTTGGTTATTAGCAAATGTTCCCTTTCGAATCCAGAACATTTTTGGGTTGGGGACAGCAATATAACAGGTAATAATATTTCCATCATTATCAATTTTTGATACAGAATGAAATATAGATGGATGGTATCTCTTTATTTCATTATTCTTCAAATTTTTATTTGTAGATGTTGTCCTGTTGACATTCTGGTTGGGTAATGTCCTGTTGACATTCTTTTTGTGAACTCTTTCTGTGTAACCTGCTGGTTGTTCCTTTACTTGATGGAACTGTCTGTTGCTTGTCTGTTTTACCATCATCTTTTGTGGTTGTTCTTTCTTGTTTCTGAGGTTTATCACCTGATCTGGAATCTGTTTCCTTTCTGGTACGAATTTCATGGTGCTAGAGGATTTCTCTGAATGACCTGGATATCCTAATCCAGATGTACCCTGTTGTTGAATGTTGATTAATAGCTTGGCACGTTCATCACTCTTGTATATCATTTCCTTCCCTTTCTTTATCTTCTCTTCAGCAACATTGTTTCTTGTAATGAGATCTTTGACCTTAGAATTCAGCGAATGAATCTCATTGTCTTTTCCTTTAATCTGTTCTTCCAGATCAGCAATTTTAACAACGAACTGTGTGTTAGCAGTGCTTAGTATCTGTTCTGTTTTCTTCATCCTTTCATTCTCTTCAACTACTTCTTTGAATAACCTCTTGATGCTCGAGTAGCTTTTGAACATGTCATTGACTTCATCCCAAGAGTATTCATCTTGATCTACTATTTCCTGTTCCAGAATAGTATTATTTGAAGAGTTAGAGTTGCAGGATTGTACCTCTACATCATCTAGACCGTTGTCTAGTCCTGCATAGCATTCATCCCAGTCTTCTTCTTCTTTAGCAAAGAATGCTTCATCATCTTCTGTTGAACTATCAGATAGATGACTTGAGCTAGAATCTTCTTCTTCTGCTATCATGGCCTTACGTTGAGCTTTTAGTTTTCTGTCTCTCTTAGCTCGTAGTTCTTCTCTTTGACTTTTAGATAAGTCTGGACAATCAGTTTTAAAATGACCTGTTCTCCCACAGCCATAACATGTATAGTCAGTAGGATTAATGGTTTTATCATTTCCTCTACTTTCTGTTTTGTCATCAGATCGTTCTGTTTCTTTGTTCTTCTGGTATCTACTCTTGTTGTCTTTGTAGAACCTTCGGTACTTTCTTGATCTGACTTCCATCTTGTCCATTCTCTTAGCAATCATTGAGAATTCTTTGAGTAATTTGTCATATCCTCCTTCAGCTGGTGTAGCAGATGATGCTGATTCATCTGTTTTGCACTTCGCTTTGAAGGCAGTCTCTTTCTCCTTCTTTGTGCTATTCTCGCTTTTCTTGCTGGAGGAGTAATCTGGTCCGTGAATCCTTCTGATGTCACATTCATGGACAGCTAGATGATCAAAGAGTGCTTCTACAGATAGATCATTGAAATCAGCACGTAGAGGTTGCATAGCTGAGTAAATTTCCCAGCTTGGTGGTAGAGCTCTAAGAATCTTGAGATTCTTCTCTCTCTGTGTGTACTTATCCTTCTTGAAGGCAGATACTTCCAGTAGCACTTCAGTGAACCTATTCTTCATTTGTTCAATGGTTTCTCCAGGTTTCATCTTGAATTCATCGAACTTATTACACGCTAAGGATAGCTTGTTCTCGATCATTGCTTCGGATCCTAGACTGAGATCTCTCAAGGCTTCCCACATTTCTTTGGCTGTATCAAGATCTTGGATCTTAGCCAGATGGACTCCTTTTACAGTACTGGAAATAATTCCTTTAGCAAAATCATCTAGATTTGCTTCTCTTCTTTCTTCTGAGGTGTACTTTCTGGGATCTTTTAGTACAGTTTCTTTAACTGCTCCTGTCTCAGTAATGCGAGTAGTTTCTTCAGTAATGGCTAGAGGTCCTTCCTCAATTACCTTCCACATCAAGCAGTGATGAGCTTTGAGACACATCTTGATTCTGAAACTCCACTCTCTGTAACCTTGGATGGAGAATTCTTCGCATGCCCTGATAACTGATGATTCCATAATGACAGATAGGATGCAAATGATGAAAAAGATTTTCTAGATCTATTCAAGTAGACCACGCAGGTATTAACCTTGTGAAACAAAACAATGGTCAGTTTGAACCACTGCTCTGATACCACTTGTTGGTCCCGAAAGAGCAAGGTTTGGTGTATGGGGGGGGGGAATACACCAAATACAAACTTTTCAGTTTACTTGACTA
>JAPKLX010004304.1:0-10167 GCA_026898415.1 Leonotis leonurus
CCCCCCCCCATACACCAAACCTTGCTCTTTCGGGACCAACAAGTGGTATCAGAGCGGTGGTTCATACGACCATTGTTTTGTTTCACAAGGTTATATACCTGCGTGGTCAACTTGAATAGATCTAGAAAATCTTTTCATCATCTGCATATTATCTGCTATGGAATCTTCTGTTATCAGGGCATGCGAAGAATTTTCCATTCAAGGTTACAGAGAATGGAGTTTCAGAATCAAGATGTGTCTCAAAGCTCATCACTGCTTGATGTGGAAGGTGATAGAAGAAGGACCTTTGGCTATTACAGAAGAAACTACTCGAATTACAGAAACAGGAGTAGTCAAAGAATCTATACTGAAAGACCCCAGAAAGTATACTTCTGAAGAAAGAAGAGAAGCAAATCTTGATGATTTTGCTAAGGGAGTTATCTCCAGTACTGTGAAAGGAGTTCATCTGGCCAAGATTCAAGATCTCGATACAGCCAAAGAAATGTGGGAAGCACTAAGAGATCTCAGCCTAGGATCTGAAGCTATGATCGAGAACAAGCTATCCCTAGCATGTAATAAGTTCGATGAATTCAAAATGAAGCCTGGAGAAACTATTGAACAAATGAAGAACAGATTCACAGAAATATTACTTGAAGTGTCTGCCTTCAAAAAGGATAAGTACACACAGAGAGAGAAGAATCTCAAGATTCTTAGAGCCTTACCACCAAGCTGGGAAATCTATTCAGCTATGCAACCTCTACGTGCTGATTTCAATGATCTGTCTGTAGAAGCACTCTTTGATCATCTAGCTGTTCATGAATGTGATATCAGAAGGATACATGGACCAGATCACTCCTCCAGCAAAAAGAATGAAAATAGCACAAAGAAGGAGAAAGAGACTGCCTTCAAAGCGAAGTGCAAAACAGATGATTCAACATCATCTGTTACATCAGCAGAAGGAGGATATGAGAAATTACTCAAAGAATTCTCATTGATTGCAAAAAGAATGGACAAGATGGAAGTCAAATCAAGAAAGTATCGTAGATTCTACAAAGACAACAAGAATAGATACCAGAAAAATAAAGAAACAGAACGATCTGTTGACAAAACAGAAAGTAAAGGTAATGATAAAATCACCAATCCTACTGACTATACTTGCTATGGTTGTGGAAGAACAGGTCACTTCAAAACAGACTGTCCTGATCTATCCAAAAGCCAGAGAGAAGAACTAAGAGCTAAGAGAGACAGAAAACTCAGAGCTCAACGCAAAGCTATGATAGCAGAAGAGGACTCCAGCAGCTCAAGTCATCTAACAGACAGTTCATCAGAAAATGATGAAGCTTTCTATGCTGGAGAAACAGACAATGAATGGGATGAATGCTACATGGGATTAGACAATGGACTTGACCAGAATGAGGTAAATTTTCATGACTCTCAATCTTCAGATAAATCTGATTATGATTCAGGTAATGAAGATGAACCAGAAGTTACATGGAAAGAAATCAACGAGATGTTTGAAAGCTATACAAGCATCAAGAAGCTATTCTCTGAAGCTGTTAAAGAGAATGAGAAGTTGAATGATACTGTAAAATTCCTGAGTGGAGCCAATACCAAATTCTCGGCCCAGATAACCGATCTGGAAGAACAAATCAAGAATAAAGACAGTGAGATTCATACTTTGAACTCAAAGGTCAAAGATCTAATCAATAGGAACAACATTGCTGAAGAAAAGATAAAGAAAGGCAGAGATATGATCTACAGGAGTGATGAACGTGCCAAGTTACTCATCAACATACAACAGAAAGGCTCTGCTGGATTAGGATATCCAGGTCACTCAGAAAAAGCAGCAGGTCCTATAAAATTTGTACCAGAAAGAAGTCAAATACTAGATCAAGTAATAAACTTGAAAACTAAGAAAGATCTTCCCCAGAAGATGATGTTTAAACAAGCTGATAACAGAAAATATCATCAAAACAAAGGACATCCTGCCTACTACACAGAATCCAAGCAACAGTTCAAAAACAATGTCAACAGGACATCACAGAAGAAAACAGAAAACAAGGGATCAGAAAGATACCATCCTTCTGTTCTTCAGTCAAAGTCCTCTGTTGATGAAAATGGGAATATCATCACTAGCTACATTACAGTTCCCAATTTAAAGCTATTCTGGATTAAAAAGGGAATTTTTGCTAATAACCAAGCACCCAGACAATAAAGGGTAGCTAAGCTTATCTAATTGCAGGACCAGAAAGCTGCAAGAAGAAGCAAGATTGCGAAAGGATCAATCTGGATTATTGATAGTGGATGTTCGAAACATATGACTTGTGACAAGAATCTGCTAACAGACTATATTGAGAAACCAGGACCCCAAGTCACGTTTGGATGCAATTCAAAAGGATATACCAGAGGGTATGGAAACATAAAAGTTGGCAAGACCACCATCTCAAATGTTTCATATGTTGAAGGTCTCAGCCACAATCTGTTCTCTGTAAGTCAGTTCTGCACCAATGGTAATCAAATTATTTTTGACACTAACAACTGTCTGGTGAAGAACAAGGAAGGAGATGAGGTGCTCCTTACCGGTGTACTGCAGGACAGATTATATATTGTGGAATGGAACAACCAGATAGAGACCTGTCTGGTCACAAAAACAGTGTCAGAAACCAGCTGGCTATGGCATAAAAGATTAAGCCATCTCAACTTCAAAACAATCAATAAGATTGCACGAGAGAAACTAGTGGAAGGATTGCCAGAACAAGTCTATGACAAAAGTCACATATGTGAAGCGTGTCAAGCTGGAAAACAAACCAGATCATCTTTTTCAAGCAAATCTGTCCAGAGCTCAACCAGAATATTAGAGTTACTACATTTAGACTTATTTGGTCCAGTTAAACCATTAAGCATAAATGGTAGGAAATATACTCTAGTCATCATTGATGATTATTCAAGATTTACTTGGGTAATATTCTTATATAAGAAGAAAGAAACTCTGGAGAAGCTGCCAAACTTTCTCAACAAGATCACTAAGAAAAAGGAAGTTTCTGTTACCACTATCAGAACAGATCGTGGAACAGAATTCCTAAACCAGAAGGTTGAGGAATACTGCAACCAGATGGGAATCACTCACCAGACATCTGCTGCAAGAACTCCTCAACAGAATGGGGTAGTTGAGAGAAGAAACAGATCAGTTGTTACCATCAGACATGGGAAGACACCCTACGAGATATGGAACAACAGAAAACCCAGGATTCATTACTTTCGTTCTTTTGGCTGTCAGTGTTACATTCACAATAATGGGAAATCTCAGTTGAAAACTTTTGATAGCAAAGCTGATACAGGAATATTCTTAGGATATTCTGATGTTTGCAAAGCTTACAGGGTTTTTAACCAGAGGACTCACATCGTGGAAGTAACACCTCATATTGTTTTTGATGAATCTGTTATTAGTGACAGAGACCTAGATGCTGATCAAACACCAGAACAAGACCAGAACAAAAATCAGAAAGTAATCCAGAACAAGAACCAGAAAGCAAAAGAAATTCTGCTAGAAGATATTCTAATCTGGAATACATCAGAAGAGAATGAGGTTGAAGTTCCAAATAATGCTGAAGCAGCAAACTTGCAGCAAGGGGGAACAGAACAGACAACCTTAACTACACCAGAAGACAATCAGCCAGAAGGAGGAAACTATACTAATGAGCCAGAACCAGATCAATCCGAAGAATCAAGAGATTCAAATGATTGGAATAATGATCAAGAGGAACCAGAAACAGAAAATCCTTTTCAAACTTCTCATCCAGAATTTGAGGACCCAGCAAGTGAACCAGAACCAGAGATATCAGAAGAGGAGATATCTAGCAGAAGGAAATGGATTCAAGAAAATCATCCTTCTGAACAGATTGTTGGGAACCCAACAGACAGAGTTAGAACCAGAAGAATGCATGGAGAAAGTGCACTTCTCAGTTGCTATCTATCACGTGTTGAACCCTCTGACACCTATGAAGCACTCAGAGATGCAGACTGAGTCATAGCTATGCAAGAAGAGCTTAATGAGTTCAAGAGAAACCAAGTCTGGTATTTGGTAGACAGACCAAAACATCAAGGGGTGATAGGTGTAAAATGGGTATTCAAAAACAAGCGAGATGAGAATGGAGAAGTAGTCAGAAACAAGGCAAGACTAGTTGCAAAGGGATACAATCAACAGGAAGGTATCGATTTTGATGAGACCTTTGCACCAGTGGCCAGATTGGAAGCAATTAGACTATTCTTAGCATATGTTGCATACAAGAAATTCAAAGTATACCAGATGGATGTTAAAAGTGCATTCCTTAATGGCATACTTGAAGAAGAAGTGTATGTTGAGCAACCACCTGGTTTTGAAGAAGAAAATCCTGACCAGAGAGTATATAGACTAGCCAAAGCTGTCTATGGGTTGAAACAGGCACCCAGAGCGTGGTATGAAACATTATCAACATTCCTACTGGAATCAGGCTTCAGAAGAGGTTCTGTTGACAAGACACTGTTTGTCATCAAAGTCAAAGAACACATTCTGTTGGTCCAGATATATGTTGATGACATAATCTTTGGATCACAATCTCCCTATCTGTGTGACAAATTTGGAGAACTAATGAAGAACAAATATCAAATGTCCATGATGGGTGAGATGAATTTCTTTTTAGGTCTGCAGGTAAAACAATTACCAGATGGTATCTTTGTTAATCAAGCAAAGTACATCAACGATCTGCTAGTCAAATTTGGAATGAAAGACAGCAGAGAAGTTAAAATTCCAATGCAATCAAATGGAAAGATAGATCCAGACCCAGAAGGAAAACCAGCTAACATTACACAATATAGAGGAATTATTGGCTCTCTGCTATACCTTACAGCAAGCCGTCCAGATATCACATATGCAGTTGGAGTTTGCGCCAGATATCAAGCCAACCCTAAAGAATCACACATGGAAGCTGCCAAAAAGATACTTAGATATCTTAAAGGAACAGCTAACATTGGCCTCTGGTATCCACAAGATGATAATTTTGAGCTTACAGGCTATTCTGATTCAGATTATGCAGGATGCAAACTGGACAGAAAGTCTACCTCTGGAACATGTCAATTTCTTGGAAACAAGTTGATATCTTGGTTTTCAAAGAAACAGACATCTGTTGCTACATCAACCACAGAAGCAGAATATATGGCTGCTGGAAGCTGTTGTGCACAGATACTCTGGTTGAAACAGCAATTAAGAGATTATGAGATTGATGTAAAGGAGATACCTATATTCTGTGACAGCTCAAGTGCTATAGCTATAACACAGAATCCAGTACTCCACACAAGATGCAAACATGTCGATGTAAGACATCATTTTATCAGAGATCATGTAGAGAGAAAGCACATCAAGATTGAGAAGATTCATACAGACATCCAACGAGCTGATATCTTAACTAAAGCACTACCAGAAGAAAGATTTAAGATGCTGTGTGGAAAACTTGGACTACTCAGTCTAAATGAAGATTACCAGAAGGCTACCAGATAGTCATGACCAGAAGGCTACCAGATAACCATGACCAGAAAGCTACCAGATAGCTATTACCAGAAAACTACCAGATAGCTACTACCAGAAGGCTATCAGATAATCAAGACCAGAAAGATATCAGATAGCTAAAGCTACCAGAAAGCTAATTACAAGAATGACAGAAAGCTCAGTTGAAATAAAATACACGTGGCATAATTTTCTCAATTAATTGACGAAAAAGCCATGTGAAAATTATTTCTTAAATGCTAAGTCAAGGGGGAACTTTTAAGGAAATTGAAGCGTCAAGATAAAAGACGTCACTTTCCTAGGTTACAAGACTGTAAAAGATATTTTTTTTCTAGATTTAATAAATCTTCTATTTTCATCATGATTAGCACAACCTTGGGAACTGGGATCGAGGAAATCTCTGCAAGAAACAGAAAAAAAGGAAAGTTGCCAATAGTAAGAGATACGCACACGCTCGCATATAGACCCTAGGATCTAGAGCGTCCATCTCACGCAAGGAAAGGCGGCAAAACAAATCTTGAAGCGGGAAAAATCTAAAAAGGGAGAAAATCTTTTCAACTCTTCGAATTTCTTTTCTCATAATTATTATTGTTTATATATGTGCGATATCTTCTCTAAACTGTTCACCTTCACTTTCATCGCACTGAGCACTCTCAAAATTCTAAGCACTTAAGCATTTCAAGATTCTCTGCAAATCTTCTCAAAAACTTTTTTTTGCGTTTGACTATGGCACCACCAACTTCACTCTTTCTGCAACACGTAGCTGAGGTTCAGAGGTTTCTCTCACCTGAACCGTATGCAGTCCTTGACACTCACGGATTTCGAAAACTCGAAGAAATTTTCGCAATGGTTAAACGCTGCAAAGGTTTTAAATTCATTCAGCTTTACCATGCTTGAGATATTACTTGCTTATGAACTGTTCTGAATTGGTTCCACATAACTGTTCATACTACTCTGTTTATGCTAGATACTCATATCGTTCATTTAAACTGATGTATATTCATATGCATTTGCTTTACTCTTGTGAGATTAGGCTTCTGCAATATTGTAACTGCACATCCAAATATGTTCCTGGCAAAGCAAGTTGCCACTTTCTATCTGACATGGCAGAATGACAAGCATGGCTTTGAAGCCAATGTACTGATGCCAATTGGTGACAGAACAAGCAAGACCCCATACAATGTGATTGAAATGATTAATCAAACGTATAGAGTAAAGGACGAAGGTCTAGCTTTGGAAGATATCATGATGGCACAATTACAGGAGGCTGTTGAGATCATGTTAGTGATACCGATTTCTTACACTGGACGGATGTTCCAAAGATCCCTACTTCAACCAGGATTCAAGCTCCTCTTAGAAGTGGTTCAGAGGATTTTTCTCAACCACAGTGGTACTTACGATCAAGTCACACCTGAGAAATTCAGAATTCTCACAGCGGTTGTTCTCAACCTTCGAGTCAACTGGAGCAGAATCCTCTTTGAGCTGATGGCTAAAGAAGCAAAGCTGGTGACTTACTCAAAGGATAGCAAGGGCAGAGGAACTTCAGTGGAAGTTCGAAGAAACCTTCGTCATTCCACCAAGATAAGTCTGATGATTGAGCGATTTTTCACCCAGAAGGTCTGGGAAGATGCAGTAGAATTCAACACTAGTCATTCTATTCCAAAGGACCAGCACCAGCTGGAGATGTCTTTGGGACTCGCTCCTCAATTTTTCAACAAGATCCCTGATGAAGTGCACCGTGTTGCTGCACTGGAAATGGGCAGTTCTAACCCTGCTTGGGTTCCACCTACCAAGGGTGCTGAGAAGAAGAAAGAGAAGGTGGTGAAGGAGAAGGCAGCCAGAAAGCGAGGCAGTTCTGTGGAGACAGAAACTTCTGCCTCCCTGCCAAAACAGAAGAAGAGAAGACTTCAGAAAGTGCAGGAACCATCACCACCAGCAGCAGCAACAGAGGAACAATCAGATATACCAGAACATGAAGCAGAAACCACACCAGCAGCAACAGAACAACCAGAAACTCCAACAGCAGAACATACAGAGGAGATGCAACCAGAAACAAGCCAGAAAGACTTCTCTCCCGCCAGAACAGCTACACCTTCTCCACCTCGGATGGAAAGGATCAGCGAAGATGATGAGGAAGGATCATCTGCTGATGAAGCTGAAGAAAGGAAACAGCAAGCAGAAAGTGTTATCAACTTGCTGGAAAATGAAGCCAAACACTCTGTGCTTCAAGAATTTCCTGGAATTCACTCGCTCCCAGAAAGCTTAGGAGCAACAACACGCGTCAAATTTTACTTGCTGGTCAAGGACAGCGAGTATTATATATTTGATGCATTGCTTCAACTCAAAACAATCGATGACTTAAAGAAGGAAGAAGCAACACTGCTGAGTCTACTACAAGTCTCCACCGTCCAAGACATTCGAACAGAATACAAACAGCTCATCTCTGGCATCATGAAACAAGAAGCAGAGAGCTTGAACATAAATCTGGAGACAACACCTTCTGCAGCTCAAGAGGCTTCTCAAACAGACAACCAATCATCACCAGCAGCAGCACAGACTCAGAAGCAGCCTACGAAGAAACCACCTGTCATCGACCTTGATCTAAGTGATGACGAACCAGTGGGCCAGCACATTGGCGGAGAACCCAGCAATGAAATCTACACACATGGTGCTGCACAGAAGCTGAAGAAACATGTTAACTTCTATACCATGGAAGAACTTTTGGAACGAGAGCCCAACCCATTCAACAATTATCAACTCGACAATCTCATTACTCTTAGAGTTGAAGACCACATGACTGATGTCTGCAACTCCATACAAGAGAAGGCCACTCAGATCCTCTCTGATTTTAATCAGCATCAGAAGGATTATGTAAATGACATGGACAAGGACCTCAGAAGCAAACTCAGAAAGATTAGGGATGAACTGAATAAAAAGATGGATGATGATAGAGCAGCAACTGAAGCAGGTCAAGCCAAGATCAACCTACGTCTAACTGGAATAGACGACAAAGCAGAAAAGGCCACTGCCTTACTTGCTGACCTGCTGGCTAAACAAGATGAATCTATCAGTGCTGCTGTTGACAAGAAAGGAACTGCACTCGCTGCTCAACTGAAGGAAGACACTGACCTGTCCATCCACTCCCATCTTGCTCTTTTTGAAAAAGAGAAATTTGTGGAGCTGATGCGGAAAAACCAGGTCGATGTCTTAAATGACCTTCTGTATCCAACTCCAGAGGACTTTGAAACTCAGAACAATCGCCTCACTGCTGTAGAAGAGCTTCAGGAGACTTATGACAAAACTCTGTCTACCATGAACAGCAGGTTAGAGAAGAAAGTTGATGCCTCTGATCAGACAATCAACCATCTGCTTGGCTTCAAAGAATATGCTGAGGCAAAGATGGAGAAGATGAATGAGGAGATTACCTCTTTACGTACACTCATCAATACCCTATTTGATGATGTCAAAAAGGGGGAAATCTCTGAAGGAAAGGAAGGAAAGGGAGGAAAAACTAGCAAGGGCTTAACAGAAGCAATAGACGCTGGAACAGAAACACCAGCATCAACCCAACCAAGAGCTACCACTCCTCCAAGGCCAGACCCCACTCTGATGGGAACAGAAACACCTCAACCAGCACCTCAGATCCCAGACAAAGGCAAGAAGCCTATAGATGAAGGTGATCAAATAGCTGAGCTATTACTTTTTGGGGTGAGCATGGATCAAGCCTGTGATCCAGTTTTTAGAGCTCAATTTTATAAAGAACAGGCGGAGAGAGAGAGAAAGCTGGCTGCCCAGGAAGCCAAAGAGAAATCTTATCAAACACCTTTCTCCTCGCCTACATCTACAGAACGCTCACAGCAGCAGTCATCACAGTCAACAACACAGTCAAAGAAGAAGAAGAAGAAGCCCTTCTCCTGGAACCTGTCATTACAAAAACAGACACCCAAAGATACATGGGTTCCAGAAGAGGATCAGATTGACTGGGAGAAAGTAAAGCAAGGTTTTATTTTGAATAGATATTTTTTGAAGGAGCCTACATACTCTGAAGCAATTCCAGATGAGGATTTCAACCGATACCTTGAGAATTTTGGTGATAAAGAGCTTATACAGAGGATCAGAATAGCTGCTTCTGATGCCAAAATCCAGCTGAAAGCACCAGAGAAAGAATTCATGATCTGCCCAACTATACCAGGCAGTAATCTTCCAGACAAGACTTACATCCTTAACTACATCAACCAGCTGGCCAAGATCAAAGGATACAAAATAGATAACCATGATCCTAACTATGCCAGAGTTAGAGATGGGATCTATGAAAGCATCCAGCTGGTATCTGATGCCCAGAGGGAGAAGATGAAGAAGGGAGGAGCAGCAAGATGGTTTTCTTAGACAACCTTTGTATCTTCTGTTTTTGTCTCTCTGTCTTTTTCTGTTGATCTTTTGTACTCAACAATTCATACATCAATGAATTTGGAGTTCTCTTATCTCTCTGTTATTTACTGTTATTTAACTTAAATAACAAATAACATATCTGTCCAGAACATGATACAAGTTACATTGTTTTTTCACTAAATGTGGTTTTGACATCATCAAAAAGGGGGAAATTGTTGGGAACCCCACAATATATTCTAAGTTTTGATGATGTTCACTCA
>JAPKLX010003824.1:0-10596 GCA_026898415.1 Leonotis leonurus
ACAAGAAAACCTAAAAAGTTTTGAATTGGTGTATTCCCCCCCCCCCCATACACCAATCTAGCTCTTTCGGGACCAACAAGTGGTATCAGAGCGGTGGTTCATTTTGACCATTGTTTCTAATTCACAAGAGATTATCTCTGTGTGGTCTTCTTGAATAGATCTTGAAAACGTTTTCACAGCATACTGCACTTGCATTTAACTAATCACCTACTCTAAGTCATGGAAGGTCAAATGGCTAGAGCTTGTGAGGATTTCTCCATAGCTGGATATGAAGATTGGAGCTTCAGACTGGAGATGTGTCTAAGAGCTCATCACATCAAGATGTGGTCCGTTATCACAAATGGACCAATCAAAATTATGAACAAACACTCCGCTGAGATTAAGGATGGAAAGGGACCCACACCCACCGTTGAGCTAGTTGAAAAGGAGAAGGATATGGACGACTATACAACGGAGGAGAAGAAAGAAGCTAGTCTGGACGACTATGCAAAAGGATTAATCTCAAGCACCGTGAGAGGAATTTACTTGGCCAAAATCCGACGTCTCAAAACAGCCAAGGAAATGTGGGATGTACTTCGAGACATTAGCATGGGATCCAACGTGATACAAGAAAACAAGCTGTCCATAGCTTGTAACAAATATGAAGAGTTCAAGATGAAACCTGGTGAAACCATTGCACAGATGAAGAACAGATTCACCGAAATCTTGATAGAAATAGATGCCATCGACAAAGGCAAATACACCCAGCGGGAAAGGAATCTCAAAATTATTCGAGCCCTACCCGCCAACTGGGAAATATATTCTGCCATGCATCCCATGATGCCAGAGTTCAATTCTCTTACCATAGATGCTTTATTTGATTTACTAACAGGAAATGAATATGAAATCAATCGTATTCATGGCCAGTCTAACTCTTCTTGTAGTAAACCATCTGCTGCAGGAATGAAAGAAAAGGAAACAGCTTTCAAAGCCAAGTTGAAGGAAAAAGAGGTGGAAAGGAAATCAACACCTACGGTGATTGTAAAAGACGCATCAAGCTCGGATGATGAAAATTATCCCACCAAAAACTACTTTGAAGAGTACTCGCTAATGGCTCAACGATTCCAGAAGATGGAGCTTAGGGCAAACAGATACAAACGACTCTACAAGGACAACAATAGAAATTTCAAAGGACGAGATCGATCAGGAGATCGACCCGAAAGAAAGAGTGAAGTAAAACCTAACTCTTCTTATGTTAAGGCTGACTTGTCCGAATTTTCTTGTTTTAAGTGTGGCAGGAAAGGTCACTTTAAAACAGATTGCCCAGATATCTCTAAAGCTGAGAGAGAAGAACTAAGAAACAAGCGAGATAGAAAGCTTCGAGAACAAAGAAAAGCAATGCTCGCGGAAGAACAAACTACATCACACACATTAACCGACAGTTCATCCGAAAACGATGAAGCCTTCGTCGCCGAAGAGGATGAAGAATGGGATGAGTGCCTCATGGGTCATGACAACGGACTCGACAACAATGAGGTAGTAAATAATTGTTCTCCCATTTCTAACTCACCTTTATATGATTCTGGTGACGAAGAAAAGATAGAAGAAGAAGAAGAAGAAGACGATCTGTCCATCGAAGATTTTAACAAACTCATGGAAGATCATGCAAGATTGAACAAGATGTTCAAACATGCCATAATGGAAAATGGAATAATGGCCAACACTATTCAAGAAATGAAGAAAGTAAGTGCTTCATTCAATGATAGAGAGAAGGCAATGCTTCTGCAGATAAAGAACAAGAGTGAAGAAGTCTACGCTCTTAATGCTAAAATCTCGGATTTGATTGAGAGAGAATCGTCGGCCAACAACAAGGCGGAAAATTTTGGTGTGATGCTCAATTATTACATCCACAAAAAATCAGACAGAGTTCATCTCATCAATGATATGCAAAGGAGATCGTCAGATCATGGAGGAATTGGATTTAATGGAGTTGACAAAGGTCCACCTAAAGGAAACTTTGTCAAGGAAAAAGGGAAAGACAAGATAGTGAATCTCAACAACAATGCAAAACAGCCGCAAGCAATTTTGATCAAGGATCAAGGACAGCAACAACAAAGGTTCACTACACAAGGAATTGGTTTTCAACAAAGAAAACCACCTGCTCCAAAGGCCAACCATCAGCGAGCTCCTCCACAATTCAACCAGAGATAACCACAAGTCTATCACAAACCAACTGCTCCTAGGAAACATGTGCCCAATCATCCACCTGCTCAAAAGAAAATCGTGTACATTGATTTTAGTGGGAGACAAATCAGACCATCACAGAATGTCTCCATAATTAGACAAATTTGGGTTCCAAAAGGAACATTGTCTACTAACAAAGCACCCTTATTCAGTGGGGTAGCTAAATGAATTTTCATTGCAGGATAGGAGATCGATGAGAAGATCGTGCACAGCTCGGGGTGCAGTTTGGATACTTGATAGTGGATGCTCCAAACATATGACATGCAACAAAGAATTGTTAATCAACTACAAGGAGTGCACTGGACCAACTGTTACTTTTGGAGGAAACTCAAAAGGATATACAAAGGGTTATGGTGACCTTCAAGTTGGTAACACTACTATATTAAATGTATCGTATGTTGAAGGACTAAATCACAATCTATTCTCAATTAGCCAATTTTATGCTAATAACAAGAGAGTAGAATTTACAGCTAACAAATGTCTTGTCAAAAATATAGAAGGAGAAGAAATTCTTCTTACTGGGATTTTGCAGGACAGGTTGTATATTGTACAATGGAACAATCAAAGTGAAACCTGTCTAGTGACAAAATCAAATACAGAAACCAGCTGGTTGTGGCACAAACGATTGAGCCATTTGAACTTCAAGACAATCAACAAGCTGGTAAAGGACAATTTGGTTGAAGGTCTACCCAATCAAGTATTTGACAAAGACCATAAATGTGATGCTTGTCAAGCGGGAAAACAAACAAGAGCCTCATTCTCTACAAAAGCAGCCCACTCCACTTCAAGAATTCTAGAGCTCCTACATCTAGACCTTTTTGGACCTGTATCTCCATTAAGTGTTAACGGTAGAAAGTATACTCTTGTCATTATTGATGATTTCTCTAGATTTACTTGGGTTATTTTTATGTTCAAGAAAAGGGAAACTCTAGAGAAACTACCCGATCTCCTCAACAAACTTTCAAATCAAAAAGAGTCATCCATCATCACCATTCGATCTGATCGTGGAACCGAATTTATTAATCATATGATCGAAGAATACTGTTCAAAAAATGGGAATCCATCATCAAACTTCAGCAGCTCGTACACCACAACAAAATGGGATTGTGGAGAGGCGCAACAGATCGCTCAAGGAGGCCGCTCGAACCATGTTAAATGAAATCAATCTCCCAAAGAAGTTCTGGGCAGAAGCAGTCAACACCGCCTGCTATACTCAAAATCGATCTGTTGTGACAAAACGTCATGGGAAAACTCCATACGAACTATGGAACAACAGGAAGCCTCGAATCTCTTATTTCAAATCGTTTGGTTGTAAATGTTACATTCACAATAATGGGAAATCTCAATTAAATACCTTTGACAGCAAAAGTGATCAAGGAATATTTTTAGGATATTCTGAAATCAGTAAAGCTTATAGGGTCTTTAATAAAAGAACTCTTGTTGTGGAAGTAACACCACATGTTGTTTTCGATGAAACTAATTATGAAGTCTCAGGAACAGATAGCGTTTCTTCAAAGGATACCAACTCTCGCTCAACCTTGAGAAATTCCACAGATTGCTTAATCGATGATGTTCTACTATGGAGTCCACGAAGAGATGAAGATGAAGAAACTAATAATCAATCTGCTGGAGAAATGCCACAGCAAGGGGGAACAGATGGACAAATCAAACATCTAGAGGGATCAAAAGAAGGGGGAACTTCACTAGAACATAAACAACCATCAACTGATGAACAAAACACTCGATCTCCCTCTTCCTCTACTCAACAGCCATCTGTCCAACAAATGGTAAATGAAGTATCAATCATAGATTTAAACTCTAACGATCTCTTTGATGCATCTTACATAGATCATCCGGAATTTGAAGATCAACCCGATGAGATAGAGGTTGAAATATCTGAAGAAGAAATGAAAAGGCGAAGAAAATGGGTAGATAGCCATCCAACTAATCTCATTGTTGGGAACTCAACAGATGGAGTTAAAACCAGACGCATGCATGGGGAAAGCGCGTTATTAAGCTGCTATCTTGCCCACACCGAACCAAAGGACATCGAAGAAGCCTTGCAAAATGCAGATTGGATCAATGCCATGCAAGAAGAATTGAATGAGTTCAAGAGAAATGATGTGTGGTACTTAGTGGATCGACCTCATCATCAAGGAGTTATTGGAGTCAAATGGATTTTCAAGAATAAACGAGATGAAACTGGTGAAGTAGTAAGAAACAAGGCAAGGCTAGTCGCAAAGGGTTATTGTCAACAGGAAGGGATAGATTTTGATGAGACATTTGCTCCTGTTGCAAGACTAGAAGCCATCAGATTGTTTCTTGCCTATGCAGCTTTCCAATGCTTCAAAGTATTCCAGATGGACGTAAAGAGTGCATTTTTGAATGGAATTCTGGAAGAAGAAGTTTATTTGGAACAACCACCGGGGTTTGAAGTAGAAGATGAGAACAAGGTGTACAGATTAACCAAGGCAGTGTATGGACTAAAACAAGCTCCTCGAGCTTGGTATGAGACACTGTCTACATTCCTACTTCAATCGGGATTCAAGTGAGGATCAGTTGATAAGACGTTATTCACCATCAAAGTTCAAGACTATATCCTTTTAGTTCAAATTTATGTTGATGACATCATTTTTGGATCCAAATCTGAATTCCTGTGTAACAAGTTTAGTAAGCTAATGCAGGACAAGTACAAGATGTCAATGATGGGAGAAATGAATTTCTTCCTAGGCTTACAAGTCAAGCAATCTGGTGATGGGATCCTAATTAATCAATCCAAATACATCAACGATCTCATCACAAAGTTTGGAGTTAAAGATTGCAAACCAGGAAAAATACCAATGCAAACCAATGGGCAGATTGGTCCTGATGTACTCGGGAAGGCAATAGATGTAAAATTGTATCGTGGTATTATTGGTTCACTTTTATACCTAACTGCTAGTCGACCTGATATTACTTTTGCAGTTGGTGTTTGTGCTAGGTATCAAGCGAGTCCAAGGGAATCTCACTTGGAAGCAGCCAAACGAATATTGCGTTATCTCAAAGGGACCATAGAAATAGGTTTATGGTATCCGTGTAATGATAATTTTGAATTAACTGGTTACTCTGATTCTGATTATGCAGGTTGTAAGCTTGATAGAAAATCCACATCTGGGACTTGTCAGTTTCTTGGAAACAAGCTCATCTCGTGGTTCTCTAAAAAGCAAACTTCGGTTGCAACCTCAACAACAGAAGCAGAGTACATGGCTGCAGGGAGTTGCACAGCACAAATCTTGTGGATCAAGCAACAACTAAAAGATTATGAAGTATACATGGATAGCGTGCCAATATTTTGTGATAGCTCGAGCGCAATTGCCATCACGCAAAATCCTGTCCTTCACACTCGCTGCAAACATGTTGATGTTCGACATCACTTTATACGTGACCATGTTGAAAAGAAGAACATCAAGATAGAGAAAATTCACACGGATGTGCAGCGAGCTGATATTCTCACAAAAGCGCTATCTGAAGATCGATTCAAAATGCTATGTGGAAAATTGGGTTTAATAAACCTTGAAATTGGTACAAGTGTTGATAACAGCTAGCTGGTGGTAAAAAGCAATCTGTTATCACACCTCTAAATCTAGCTCATCAGTTACCCTCGCTAAAATTTTGCTTATCTTCAAAACAAACTGCTTAATCTTGTGTATTAACAGCTAGCTGCTCAAATTGATTGTACACAAATCGTTCAAAGAAGAAAACAATCTCCCATAAGATATAGCAGAAAACGATCTGCTATAAAACGATCTGTTGAAAGAAATAAATCAAGCAGCGAGCTGCATCATGAAAGAGGATAGCAAATCGTTCACAGAATTAAAACGATCTGATCGTTAAGCAGCAAACAACGATCTGCTCCCCATAACAGCAAGCCACCTTTCAAAACTCAAGAAAGAGCAGATCGTTATAGTTCAACAACGATCTGCTAGTGCATTAATCAAGGGGGAATCAACAGTCAAGGGGGAATCGAACTCATTTATTTCTCCGACTATTGAATTATTTAATTCTAATGATTGCTAATTAATATAAATTGATTTTTCTTTAGATATATCAAGCTTCTGCGCGTCAGAAAAAGTGACGATTGAAGCACCAGACATTTAATGTTGCAGTCCTCGATTCGCGCTTCAAGAAAATGATGTGACTTCCATCAACACAAAATCAATGGCGTATAAAATTAACTTACTTTTGGGCGGCAAATAATTAAACAAGGGAGTAATCTCAACCGTTACTTATTATTACTTTTACATGATTTAATCTGGTTCGTTCATGATATACCTATAAATATGTGAAAGTTTGACTGTTCCTCTTACACTTTCAAAACTTCCCTCGCATAAAACCTAAATCCGCCATTGTTGTGTTAGTTCTCTCAAGCCAAGCTTTTCTGCAACCAAATATTTTCAAAACATCTCGAATCTCTTTCAAAATGTCTGCTTCTGAAGCAAGCTCTTCATCGTCTCAAGCAAAACCTATTACTTTATCAGAGATGCTCCACACTATAGAGGCAAAGTTATCACCAGAGCCTCGTGCTGTCCTCGAACATCATGGGTTTCGTACCCTAGATGTTCTATTTAGCAAAATCATAGCATGCTCAGGTTTTAACATCAAGCTTGCACTTATTTTCGTATCACTTAAACATGGCTCCCATCTTGATGAGTCTTACATCGTTTGATTGTTACATATGTGTCTATGTGTTCTATAAACTTACCTGTTTGCTTAAGATTTACTTGTTCATCCATGATAAATCATCTGTTTTGTCAATACATAAGCATTGTTATCCGTATATATTTTCACCCACTTAATCAATATGCATTTCTCTCTAGGGTTCTATAAAATCATCTCTGCAGAACCAGATTACTTTCTCCCGCGACAAATTGCTCTATTCTATTGCTCGTGGATGGTTGATAATGGTGATGAATATACAGTCAAAATACCAGTAGGAAAGTCAAAGGAGGACAACATTCGAACGACAGTAATTGATATGATTCTTCACACATATCACTTGAAGGATGAAGGAGATATGATTGAAGAAATTACTGATGCACAAATTCAAAGTGCTCTCGATATTATTTTGGCTCAACCATTTCAATGGACTGGAAAAGCTTTCAACCGATCATTAATACTACCCAGTTATCGTCTTCTTCTTGACTTCGTACAAAAGGTGTTTCTTGGACACCAAGGAACCTTTGACTCAGTAACAGCAGGAAAATTGAAGGTCTTGACTGCTGTTTTATTCAATCTCAAAATCAATTGGGCAAGATCGCTGTTAAAACTGATAGTTGATGAAGAGCAGCAGATCGACATACGTCAAGACAGCGATGGAAATTGCACAAAGTTGAACGTAAAGCGACCTCTTCGACTCTCCACAAAACTTAGCACAATCATTGCTGGGTTCTTCCAGCGCGACAAATGGCACAAGTCCGTGGATTTTAGCAAAGATTGGATTCTTCCAAAGAACAGACATCAGTTGGAAATGTCATTAGGCATTGCTTCCCAAATATTCCTCAAAATCACGGATGACAAGCTAAAACAAGAACTTATCCGGGTTGGCAAATCAAATCCAGAGTGGATTATACCAACAAAGAAACCTGATACCGTTGGTGAAGCTGCTGCTGCTCAAGCCCAAGAAGAAGTGATTAAGGAGCGAGCTGTCAAGAGAAAGGCAGCTGGAAACCCCAAGCCAGCTGCTGGTGCCAAAGGAACAAAGAGGCCAAGGAAAGCAAAGAGCAAACCCACTGCTCGGAATTTAGAGGAGGAATTGGATGCTGCTACTGAACATACAAAGGAGTCATCTGCTCCGGAATTGAATGAAGCTGAAGTGGAACTCAACTTACACGAGCAGCCCGCTGACGATCTAGTAGAACGATTGAAAGGTGCTCAACTTCTTTTCAAACAACTGCAAGAAAAGGCAACCGAAACGGTGATCAAATTGATGCCTGGAATCACCCTTACTCCAAACACTTTTGAAATGGCTCAAAGGTTTCAAAATTACCTGGAAATACGAGATTGCAAGTTTTACGTTCTGGAAGCCATATTACTGCTTTTCTCAATCAGCGAGCTGAAAGTCAAGGAAGGAAAATTGCAAACATATTTTGGATTTCTTGATGTGCCAGATGCCAGGCAGTATTTTCGCACTTATGTGCTGACCAAGATGAAAGAAGAAGCTGTTTCCCTTAAAATCGATCTTGCTCCCTACTATGAGCAAGAAAAAGACTTGTATTCATTCGCCGTGGATTTGCAGTCGGGCGATTTTGACGAGATTTTTAATTTTGATGCACAACATGCTGAGACAGAAACACTCAAAGCCTCACCATCATCTCAGCCCGCTGATCCCATCAACCAGGAAGAACCATCTGCTCAAATGAAGGAAACAACCTCAATTTTGGAACCATCTGCTGCACACATCACGGAACAAGCTGCCATTGAACACTTAGAAGAAGTCTACACTCACAGTACTGCACCAGATGGTTTCCACATGCACACGCTGGAAGAATTACTATCTTCAAATCTCAGTGCACACATGACAGCAGATCAACTTAACACACTTATTCATGAAAGGATAAATAATCGATCTGCTGCATTGGCAAATTTTGTGTTCTCCGCTGCTGAGCGCGCCTTGCAAACCGCTGACAAGAATGTCCAGCTCGCTCACTCTAAACTTTCTGAAGAATTACATAAAGACTTGGACAGTGACCGTGAAGTGTTTGACAAATACAAGGAAGAGACCAACAGCAAAATTGCAGCCCTTCAAGAAGAATCCAAATCATTTGAAGCCAAGATGCTTGCAGCTGGAAACAAGATGGTGGAGGAAGTGAAGAAGCACGTGGAGGGCCAATACGCTGACATGGAGAAAACCACGATTCCAAAGGTGGTTAAGAGCGCGCTGCCTGCTGTACTCAAAGCTCAGCTGCCTGAGGCATTGAAGGAGGAAGATGTTGCCACTGGAAACGAAATCTTCTTGATCAATAAGACTATAACTGACATGAAAGTGGCTCACAGCGCGCTGACTGCTGAATTTCAATCTCATGTCAAGGGCTCTTCCACACAGTTCAATGAAATCAATGGAAACATTTCTGCTTTCCTACAGTACAAAGAAGATTCTGATGCTCGTTTCAAAGCTCTTCAAGATGAACTTGCCTCCCTTCGACTTATTATCTCCAAGGAATTCATTGCTGATGTCGAAAAGGGGGAAGAGAAAAAGAAAGCTCAGCCCGCTGCTTCCCAAATCAAAAAGAAACAAGCTGTTACTACAAAGAAAAAGTTGACTGCAAAACAAATTGCTGAAGCAAAACAGATGCAAAAAGAGAATGAGCAAAAGCGCAAGAAAGAAGAAGAAGAAAAGAAGGCTGCTGTCAAAAGAAAAGGGAAGGAGATCATGACAGAAGAAAATGAAAACGAAGAAATGTTTTTGGATGGGTGCACAGCGGAGCAGATAGCTGATCCAGAATTCAAAAAGCTGTGGAGGGCGGAAAAACAAAGACAAGGGATGACTGGTGCCCAAGAAGAAAAGGCTGAATCATCAGAAGAAGAAATTGAGCCAACAAACCCAATGTTCAAATTTTTTGAAAAATACCAGCTCACTGAACCCCAAAACCTGACCTGGCTACACTCGAAGAAAGCTGCACAATGGAACAAACTGGTCAAGGAATTCATTATGCAACATTATTACTTGATGGACCAGGATGTTCAAGGTGGGTCAGTGGATGAGCTGTTTAGAGAATTCCTCGCTCAACACAAAAATCAAACTTTTGTGGAATATCTCTACAGGCAATCTGCTATGCAAAATCACCCTCTCACTGCACCAAGAAAAACTACATTGCTATATCCAAGAATTCCTGGAACTACCGAAGTAGATCACACTGCAGTGCTAAATGCCATAAATCGATCTGCACAGCAAATGGGCTACCCCATTGATTTTAACAATAAGGACTACCGAAGAATTTTCAATGGTATTTACGCTAGCTTTGGAGTGCCTTCTGAACTAAGGCAAAGGGAGATGGTTGAAAGGAGAAGGCAGCAGCTAGCTGAACAACAAAGAAGATGATCTCAATGAGGGAAATTTCTTTTTGATTTTTGCAGCGAACTGCCCTTCATATGTAAATTGTAATCTTGATTGATCAATGAAGTATATCTATTTTTTTAAAAAAACAACCTGATGACAATATCTCTTTGTCCAGGCAATGTTTTATGATTGTCAAGTTATTTACATGCCTTATATCTAACGTAACATTTATTCTTCATACTTAAAAGAAAATATTAGTGTAGGTTTCGACATCATCAAAAAGGGGGAAATTGTTGGGAACCCCAGAAATTTATATTGGTTTTGATGATGCAACTCGA
>JAPKLX010002616.1:0-12494 GCA_026898415.1 Leonotis leonurus
TTTCGGATTTTATGTTCGGATTTTCAGTTTTTGAATTTTTTTTGAGAATTCGGATTTTTCGGATCGGATCGGACAAAAGTATAAAATTTTCGGATTCGAATTTTCGGATTTGGATCGGATCGAATTTTGGCTTAAATTCGAATTTTCGGATTGGTTCGGATCGGGCCAAAATCCGAACCGAAATCCGAATGCTCACCCCTAGTTTCATCTTCTACCAACTCAGCAAAGCAAAACAAAGTGAAATAAAAATAAATTTGACTTTCTATCTTCGCACAATGTGTAGAAAATTTGCGCAAATTGTTGAAACATAATAACTCCATTATAAATTTGACTTTCATCTTCTTCATTGCACATTTTCTCAATCACAATTTCCTGATTTCTCACCCATGTTCCTTCTTTAACACTTATACTATGCAATCATCCTCGTTCTTCAACTCAACCGCGGCCGGCAAAGAGTTGTTGATGCTATCGATGGGTTAATGCCCTAGGCAATAGGGTTCGGGTTCAATTACTTTCCGTGATGCGGCTATTTAATTTAAATTTAGTGTAGTCCAATTTTTTAAAAATAAAATAAAAAGAGAAATGTATGATAAGGCTCTTGTTTTCAACTGTAGTCCTACCCAGTCCCGTTCCTGACATTTTATGGGCCCTAGGCGAAATAGGAATACAAGTTCCGTTAAGTTACTTGCATGTCATATTCTTCTTCAAATTTCTATATCAAACTCGTACCCATGACACTCATACAATATCATAGAAACTATTTCTTTGAGTATTGGCCGATGCAAAATCATTTAGAATAAAAATCAACATTAATAGTTTCTAATATATTCTCCTCGATAGATAAAATTGTCAAATCATTCAATATTTCTTGTGACATTGATGACCTTTCTTGATAGAATGTTTGAATCGAGAGAGATACAGGATTGTCGACTTGTTTGATAAAAGAACTTTGTTGCAGTAGACTCATAAACTATAGTTTGAGATATGGACCAAACATTATGTCCAATTGTTTCAAGATAATGGGTTGCTAATTAAAAAAAGTATCCTTTCTCATTTTGTTGTTTGATAGACCATCGATAAAATATATATGTTAGTTAGGTTATGTTGTAAGATTACATTTTTATCCGTCTAAATAATAAAAATCGAAATTATTCCTTTTCAAATATCACCATTTTCATTGATCCATATATTATTTTTGATACAACCAAATATTATTTTTAACACAAATCGACAAAAACACATTGTAAAATTAATTATAAACGCAACTTTGTAATTCACAAATCTAAATATTAATTTTGAAAATTAGTAAAAATTATGCAAAATTATAAACTAAAAACTTTAGAAACAAATTTACAGAAACTATAAACTAGTTTACAAATTACAAAATAGAGTTACAAAAACTACATAACAAGATTTGCATAAATTCAAAAAAAAAATTACACAAGCAAACAATTTTTTTTTCGATCGAGAAAGAGAATTATATTAAATCAAGCATAGAGAGTACAGGTACAAGAAGTGTATTATTAGTCAGCGGATGAGGGGAAAATTCCATGACGATTGAAATGTATTACAAGAACAGTCAAGATTGATTTTTACAAAAGGTGAATTCTTCATTTTATGAATAAAAATGATTTTAAAATAGCATTTTACAGATAAAAACCTTTTGATAAGCAGTTTGGGATGTTTTGGAAAGTGTAAAAATTGAAACCAAGTGGGTTACAATTTCTTTGTAAAACAATGAAATTTTGCCATAACTCAAGCCGGTCCGTTTTTATAAAAATGCTTACCTTTTCTATGCACCTAAAACAAGGCTAACAAACACCCTCTTAATATTTTGACAATTAATTTTTTGTTCAACTTTAATAAAGCACAACAAAACATCACTACGGAAAAGGAATGACTCGACTACGCACATAAATGGTGTTGGAATAAGAAAATAAATCAACAAGTTATTTAAAATCTCGACATTATTTTTACATCTTTGTGAATTAATAAAAAAGTTTGGGCTAAAAGTTAAAATATTTTATAAAGAAGATAAAAGATAGTATCACTTAAAAAAAAATTAATTTTTTTTCTTAATTTACAAAATAAAATATACTTACTTATACATGAATATATGAGGAAATTGATGATGTGCTCATATATTTCATTCACCAAATACTTTGAAATATATGAGCACATGATAAATTTTCTCTATGTAATGTGAATTGTTTTTATCCTTTGCATTTAAGTGAATATTTTTTCATTTTTATTTTATAAAAATGAATAGTTTTACCTATCAAACCCGCAAAACGTTATGATTTTTTGTAAGTTGGATTTTCCCCAATTTTTCCAACGAAAAGATATTATGCCCATCAAGTTTGAACGACTATAAGTTATGAATACCTATTTTCTTAGTAACTTTATAAGAAAAAAAACAGTTGCCCATATATAGTTATATTATATGTATCTATCCTATATTTAACCAACAAAGTTGTGAATAGTGTAGAATCTATAGTATATATGTAAGTGATCTTGATTTAAAGTATATTTGTGTTAAAATATTCATAGATTTAACAAGCATAACTAATCATGAAAACTAGCACACACACATATATATACACACTCCAGTCTCCACCCAAGCATTATTAACACAATAATTGGGAAGAAGCATAATATATATAAATATAGGATATAGATCATATACAAAAGGATTTTAAAGTAGAAAATAGGAAATAATCTCAACCGTTTAAGTGGATGATCGGACGGTTGAGATCTTGGCCGAGTTTTTCATGCATTGTTATACTACAATGCACGCGCAATTTTTATTTTATAGTAATTAAGGGCAAATCAGCAATTTATTTGTTAAATGCATTGTTTTTAACTGGTAAATGCATTGTTTTTAACTGTAAAATGCATTGTGAAGATGTAATTGAGTTATGCATTGCATTTAACTATTAAATGCATTGTATTTTGAACGCGTATGAACGCGTATAGGGGATTTTTTACCAAAATATCCTTCGTGCATCGTTCAAAGCGATGGAATGCACCGCCTTTTTAAGTAGATTAGATCCGTCCAATCATCCAAATCAATGGCCCAGATCATTTTCTATTTCCTACTTTAATTTTTCTTTTTACCTGAACCACTCCCTATATATATATATTTGAATATTAAAAACAAAAACACAATTGCAATTTATTAAGTTGGTTACATATACATATAGATGAATATTATATGCTAGCGGTGTATATATATGATTGTAAATTCATGTTACATGATCGCATAGTAATATTTATTGGGTCAATAATACTTTATAGAACAAAATTTGAGCTCAACTTTACGATATTATCGTAAAAATTAATTTGACGATGATACAAGAAAAAAAAAGAATAATTTGTAATAGAGGATCTAGTAAAATTATAATTTGAGGAGTTGACAGCACATGCATAATTCACAGTTGATTACGTAATAAGAATAAACGTAACAAGGAACGTACGGTTCTCTTAATTAATTAATTTTGCAATAATCAGATAGAGACGAAAATATTCTACGTACTCTTACAAAATACCACAAATAAATTAGCATCATGATTCATGCATGATATGCCCACCCACGACCACCAGGACAGTCCTTGATTATATTTCACACGAAAAGAAAATTAAAATTAAAAAAACAAAAACAAAAACAAAAACAAAAATGAAATCAAGAAAAATAATGCACAATCAAAGGGAAAAATCAAATCTCAAAATAATAGAAACACAAAGCATAGACTCAAAATTACACCACCACATCGTGCGCCAATTAATGTAACGGCGCCGCCATTCGAATTCTGATCCGCTACGTCTCCGTTAGGTCCGTCCGCTGGAGAGTCCGCAGGTGCTTCCGGTGCCGGCGGAGATTTATGGTTGGTGGTTGAAGGCTTTGGCGGTTTCGCCGGAGAAGGCGCCGGAGCTGGCGGCAGTGAAGATTTGAAGAGCTCTTTGGGCATCAAAACCATGTCCAATTCGTATACCGCCACCGGCTCCTTATCTTTCAGAGTGTGCACGATCTTCGCCGTCACTAACGGCGTCTTGATGGTGACGTCGTTGCCGTCGTTCTGCACCGTTATGCTGAACGTTTTGGCGCCGTCCGTGGCTAGCGTGTTGGCGACTCCGTTGCTCGATCGGAGACCGGAGAGCGATTCGTACACCGGCATGGCGTGATACTCGAGCAACGATTGCTTGCCCTCGGCGGTTAGGTTTTTGAATTTGGGGGCGAAGCTTTTCATGGCTTCATCGCCGGGGCAGAAAACGGTTAATCCGCTTTCTATGTTTGCTTCGAAGATCTGCTCCGCCGCCGTGGCGAGGAGTGCGTCGGCGAAGGCCTTGCAGCCGCGAGCCGACAAGATGGCGGAGAGGTTTAGCTGTGTCGGCGCGGGGGCCGGCGCCTCCGCTTCCGGCGAGGGGAGTACGGAGGAGATCTGGATCACGGAGAAATTGTAGGGCTCGGCCTCAACGGATTTGACGAATATGGCGGCGGAGTCGTCGTCGTCGTCGTCAGGGGAGAAGCCGACTTTGCCGCCCTTAAGATCGGTGATTCGTACGAAGCCGGAGGAACCGGGGGCGGAGCCGGTGGCCTGGTAGAGGGTGGCGGCGGGGGCGGTGCCGTTGGTGATGAGGTGGAGCTTCTTGGCGTCGAAGTAATCGAGGAGAACGTGGAGGGAGAGGACGTTGCGCATGGCGCCGTCGCTGAGGTGCTTGGAGAGTAGATCGTCCATGGCGGCGTTGTCGACGGCGCAGATGGTGATTGTTTCGTGGCGGTTGATCTCAGGGGCAAGCTGCGTGATAGTGAGGTAGTGGTTGAAGGTGGAAAACTCGGGGTGTTTCATGAGGACGCCGGTGATGTTGAGAGCATTGCTGGAGGAGAGAAGGAAGAAAAGGGTGAGGGATAAGAGAGTAGCGGCGGCAGTGCGGCGGAACTGCATTGCGGCGGAGAGAGAGAGGGTCTAGGACTAGGAGTAGCTCAAGAGTGAAAACGAGACAAGATGAGTTTATAGAAATGAATAATAGATTGCCTATCTTTATTGTCTAACTTTATCACATGCATCTTGGATTGCGTTAATACGACGTGATACGCGTTATAATTAATGTTTTAAGATTTAATATACTCTTCTCGTTTCATTAAATATGTTTTGTTTTAACTAAAATTGTGAGAATTTTTTGATCAAAACACAACATATTTAGTGGAACAGATGGAATATATATTTTCATTATATGTACTGTAAATCTTAAATCCTAATCATATTATATGTGAGTTTCATGTTAATGCAAATAGATTAGGTGAGTAATGCTCCACCGCCCGCGGTGGGCACATCTTAATGTGCTCGCGGCTGATGTGGCAATGCCAGTCATTGTCACATCAACATGTGAGTTACTATATTTTTATTTCTTTGTTAAATTTATTTTTTATTATTAATTTTTATTGAATAATATTAAATTATACCCTAACCAATGAACCCTAGTCGGAAAGTGATAATTAATAAAAAAAATATTAAGAATTTAATATATATCTACATGGCATGCCACATCATTCGTGGGCGCATTAACCATGCCCGCCGCGGGCGGGTGAGCATTTTCGTAGATTAGGTTATGAGATATCTCATTCCTCACCATACATCAAATGTAACGCTGTTCATTTTATTTCATCTAACTGTTATCTTAAACCATTAATGTTCCTAATTGGCTTGGGTTGACCTCTATATTAGCCACTTTTATCTTCGGTGGTTACCATTAGTAGGGTTAAGTGAAATTGTGTAAAAAAGGAATGAAATCGTTTTACGTCAAAATCAATTATTTCATTCTGTAAAAGTAAAAGCATTCAATTCTTGTCTTCTTAATTTTGCTTTCAAAATTAAAAGTAAACAACAAGGAAGCCCACTGAGTTGATTAATTAAATCCAAGAGCTAGGGTAAAGAAATTAACTAAGAAATAAATTTCACCGATTTCCCAACTCATAATTCTATTAGCAACCCAAAATTATGAGTACTTAACAAGAAATAAATATAATATACCAAAAGGCAAAAACTAAATGGTTTAAAATAAAAACTGAAAATATATATGGACGGTGAGTAAAAAACAAAACCTAACAAGATTTTAGGTGGTAACTGATGCACTCAAATTAAGGGAGTAAATTAATACTTTGTTTTTTGTCCTTACTCCCAATGAAAATATTTAGTCAACTCACGTTAGATTGTCATGTAACTATATATATTCCATCTTCTAAGGGTTTGATTTTTCTTCTATTCAGCACTCAATATATGTTATGTCTATTTTATTTATTATATTGCATAATCTAGATCGAATTAAAATTCTCTAGTAACAATAAAAATAATAAATATTTATTTGGTCCATAAAATTGTTGTTTAATTTGATCCGGCACATCTTAATAAAGTAATTTCACTGAATGTTTATTATTTATTCAGTATTAATGTTGGTGTAAAGTGAAAAAGTACACTCATTAAGTAATAATTTTGTAGAAAGAGATTAAATAGTTATGATGTGGAATAATATAGAGGTAGCTAGCTAGTATGTTTCCGTGAAGTGAAAGAAAGAAGATATTCCAAGTAAGGCGAAAGGCATAAAATTAATAGAAAGAGTAGTAATTGAGAAGTGAGATTGAGTTGCAAATGAATTAATAACTTTGGAAGAGGAAAGACTGAAAAAGATGTACTCCATTTGGGAAAGAAAGAGGTAAACAAGAACATGTCACGTGGTTTAAGCATGACTTCCGCTTCAATCACATGCATATGTGGTGGATCTTTCCGGTTTTCCGGATTTTTACATTCCTTCCTCTTTATATTTTTTCAACACTTCCAAACACCCTTTAATTTAATATAACTCATCTAACTCAACCTTTCTTTTATGCTCGTTCCTAATAACAAATGACATTTAGATCTCAAGAATATGAAGAAACATTATTTGGATGTGGCAGTACTTTCTTGAACCTGAACAAGGAAAATTAGGTCAAAATGAACGACACTATAATCGTGGACTTTTTACTGTAGCAAGTGTGATGAATACAGTAGTACTGCTGCACTAGTATTACAAATTAGATTTAATTTGCTTGCTCTTTACGTACGTGGGATTCACGAAAATATATATGAGGTCAAAACAGATGGGGACATGCTTGCATATTTTTAATCATTTAGATTCTTTATTGAAGTTTAAAACTTGATAGTGGAATGAATATCAGGGGAAAATTAATCTAGGAATAATGAGGCCATCACAAGTACTAATTATCCAATTCTGAAAAGAGTCTCTGGCAGAAATTAATAAATTTAACAACTGCCAGAGCCACGCCAATCTCAAGCAGGTTCTCTTTTTCTCCTATTCAAACTTCAAAGGATATTCATTCAGTACAATGGAGGGAAGAATTTATCAAAGTTTACATAACAAATTTCATGGTTTAATGCTAAGGAACCTGAGCCAGAGTGAGCAAATGAACAAAGCTAAAATTACTAAATTACAGCTGCATTGACAGGGTAACACGGGTACTAAATTACACCAACACCACAGTAAGTTATAACAGAAGAAATGAAATTAAATGAAAGCAACTACACTAGTGATCACTAGAATTTCAGGCTTTAACCCCAATATTAGAAGGAGCTTTCTCATCCTCTCCATCATCCTCGTCGGCATTAGCTAGTTTTGTAAGCTCTTCCTGAATTATGAGCTTTACTGTTGGTTTCCTTGGTGTCAGATCAGTGTCGAACTCCTTCACTGAAATCGCAAAAGAAATACTCATTTCGAATCCTATCATCCAGAAACACTTCACAAATCAACACATTTGAGCATCATAAGAGAGCTTACCGAGCAACTTCAAAATGTCGGTGAAAGTAGCCTGCAAAAGAGAGCATATCAAAGAAAGAAGAGTAACAACCCCATAAAGAGGAAAACAGACTGCTAGAAACATGTCAACCCATTAACGACATTAAAATGCACGATCATCAATTAATAACTTTTAACAGCTCAGTAATGAAGATCGTCAAATAGTGGTAACATCTATGCCTTCTGCAACCAGAAAACAAGTTTAAACAATAAGGATAGAAGTTCTGATACTAACCGTATTGAAATCAACCTCCTTGAGGATCTTACATATCGCATTTCTAAGATCATCATCATTAGGCTTTAGTGTCTCCTCCTTGGATTTCTGTTTCACTTTCAAAATCTTTTTCCCTGTGTTGGAACAAAATGAGTTACTTCAGAAAGGCTGTTAATCATTGTTACAAGGACTCGAAATCTGAACAATGTCAGCACACAACTGATGCACGGGGGAATATACGTTGGCCTTACCAAGGCTCTCAATTGATGGCGACTTCTTTGGAGTCGAAGACTTCTTCACTGCTTCTTCCTTCCTCTTCTTCACTGTTTGTTCCTTTTTCTTCACTGCTTCTTCTTTCTTGTTTACTGTTTCTTCCTTCTTCTTTACTGCTTCTTCCTTCTTAACTGAAGACTTTTTTCCACTGGTTTCATTTTTGCTTTTAGAGTGGTCTGGTGATTTTGCAGCTAGTTTCTTCGGTGAAGGGGTGGCCTTTTTTGATATTGGCACTTTCTTTGTCTTGGCTTTCTCAGAAGGGCCTTTTTTTATAGAAGACTTTGCTGACCCTGTCTTCTGCTTTTGTTTGACTTCTTCTGACTCATCTTCAGATTCACTTCCTTTCTCATCATTTACAGCTTTATCAGACATCTCTTCCGATGCCTCCGCAGCACCATTACTATCTTCCCCTTTATCTTCATCAGATTCATCTTCTGAGTCAGGAGAACTGCTCTTTGCCTCCCCACGCTTTTTAGAATCACTCTCAGTTTTCTTTCCACTCTGAAAATTATATTCACAGAAACTGGTAAGAGAGGTCAATCAAATATCTACTAGCATGGTAAACTACACTTTTAAAATAGTTTCCTAAATGCAGTTCAATTAACATAAATAATAGCATGAATGTTCTAATTCCCTACATTGAAAAAAAGAGACCATATACAGCTACATTTGTAGCTTTAACTCAAATAACCAAAATATGTTGTGTAGTAATTCGATAAAAAGAATTTCGGACCCAAAAACAAGAGAAAAAAAAAAAAAACAAAAAAGGCAATTCCATGCTACAGTAGGGGCTTTAACTGAACCTTTGACCAGAAAATTACAGCGAGTAAAAAAGGAAGTACCTTAATTGAGCCTTTAGATGGTGTACCGCTTCCTGATGCTGATGTTTGTTTCCCTTTATATTTTGCATCCATTCCTCTTCCCATATTTGGAAATTTTTGATTTCCCAAATGAGAACTCTCGTAAAAAGAATCCACTGGCTTGTTTGCCATAATGGTATCTGTACGTAATGAGTCAGAGGCTGGTGGTATATACCCATGGCTGTTACTTAAAAATTGAGTAGATTCAACTTCTGTAAGTGGTGGCCCTCCAGCCGTTAGACTAGTCCAGAGCCATACACTTTTTGCAGCAGCAAGAAGTGGCGCAGAAGCGTTTTTGGGTTGAGCTAGAAGAATATTATACCGACGCATCCTTAGTTGATGTAGAGCATTTGAGAAATCTCTATCTCCAGAAATCAATAAAAAATTCGCAGGTGCGGGATTATCAACAGCCCAAAATAACATATCCACTAGAATCTTCTTGTCACTTGCATCTTTAGCACCTGGTAGCATTTCAATGAACGATTAAATTGAAGTTTTTAGAGAAACTATTAAAAGAATTGTGATTGTTGCATGCCTTCGAAACAATTAGATTGCCCATCACCCTTAAATAAAACACACAAACCGTGGTCTGGACTCTGGCTTCTTAAATGTATGTCTCTAATGTTCAAGCTTGCCATCCATTAACTGTAGTGAGTGATAAAAAAAGATTGGCTAGAGGTACTGAAAAAAAATTGCACTTTGCCCTCCAAGTTATGCGATTTCTGGGCTTTATCATTTTAATTATTTTCCACTTCACATATTAGGCATTGGCACCGCCAGATGCATGAGGTCACTGGCAGACTGCTGGTGGAAATCTCTACCAGGAACTACTTAACAATTTTGGGAGTGTTTTGTACTTTTAACTATCATAATGTAAATAAAAAATCTATAAAGGTCAAACAAAAGTTTAATTTCCTGTCAAACATAGATCTTATATAAGAAGTAAGAACCAATTGTTGACATAAATCCATCAAGAATCACATACATAGACAGAAGTATAAGCGGTAATCTAACATCAAGTGTAGATTAAAATATAACTAATAATACTAAGTACTCATTAACAACCAAAATACTAAATTGAACTTAACGCTCCCTCAATCGCGCATCACCGATCTACTCATCAACATAATAAATTTACCAGGACCATGAACAACACGATAGATCCAGCGACACGCAACAATTAACAAATGAATCAAACAAATAAACGCACAAAAACGACTGGATCCGATAAATTCCAGAGAGAAAAAGAAGTTGCAGATTTACCAGCGGGGACGTGATTGAGCGCGACACCGGTACTGTTGAGCGCCTGCTGGACGGCGGGGGAGATCCCTGTAGTGTCCCCGTAAGCGGAGACGGAGACGGGCCCACAGTAATTCATCTTCACCAGCGCAGAACTTATATTCTGCGCGATGGCGTGGGGATCGCACACCTTCGGCACCGCGCAATTCTCTATGTCCCACCACACCGACGTCTTGGCCT
Organism: Leonotis leonurus; assembly: GCA_026898415.1. NCBI lineage: Eukaryota > Viridiplantae > Streptophyta > Magnoliopsida > Lamiales > Lamiaceae > Leonotis > Leonotis leonurus. Next base: position 10,672 of record JAPKLX010002616.1, read on the forward strand.
TGATGTACTGCTCCTCCGCCATGGCCGCCGGCAGACGCAACGGCTGTGCTCCGTCTCCGCCCATCGCTCCAGCCAGATTCAATTCAACCGTGGAATTGTAGCACAGTAGATTCGGATAGCGCACGGGCTATTTGCAGAGGGGGATTTGGAAGGGCGGAGGATCAGGGATTGGGAGAGGAGGCGCACGTTAGCATTGTGGTGTGAGACTGAGTGGTGTGAGAGTGAGGGCATTTAGCAGTGTATTGAACTGAGTTGATTGACTTACTATTTTTTTTTTTTGTTCTCTTGTAGCTAATGCATAGATGATTGGATGCCTTTATGCTAAAGCAGATTTACCTTTTATGTTTTACGATAAGATTCTGCACCTGCTTTAATTGCTGTGATCGACTTACTATTAGTAGTTGCCTTGCTACTTAAGTACTTGTATATTATATGGATCGGGCGGGTCGCTTCTATCGTGCGCAGCGGCCAAGTTTCATTACTAATAGTTTCCAAGAACAACACTAAACATCTTTTACTTGCTGGATTTTTTTACATTATTTCATTCTCATAGTAGTACACGAAAAGTATTGTTGTCAGTAGTGAGTTAGTACAAATTTTTAAAAGAAATTAAACAGTTTATTTTCAGTCAAGTGTTGTACTCACAAAATAAAGTATATTGATATTTAAATTATTAAGTGTTTTATAAAATTATATTTTTAAAAAAAAACTATTTTCATATAAAATTGTTTATACGAGTGGAATTCGAATCTATCGGATATATTATTTTTAAATTGAATTGTGCGTCGTTATTAGATTCACTTGATATACTGTTTAAATTAAGTTGTGTAGTAAGTACGGTGAATCCACAAATATAAATGAAAATTTTCATATACATTTCAAAATCTAAAATGGTAAAAAACATAAATCAATTTGTGAGAGTAATACTCACTCTGTTCTATTAAATTAGACACAATTTAATCAAAAAAACTCTGAAAATTTTTTGGTGAAAGTGTGTCTAAATTTTTTTGACATTTCAAACACATAATAAAATATAAGTATATTTTTAGTGTACAGAGATATATTTTGCTAGTTGTATTTATATTGTATAGAAATTACCGTGTACAATAAGCTGAGGGAGAAGACGACTTTCACATATGTCTAAAATACCCTCTTTCTAATTAAATAATTTAAAATATTTCAAAATGTAAAAAATAAAAATAAAACATGACGGGGAGGGAAAAGAGAGTAGGTGAGATGGTGGAGGCAGTAATGTTGAATATGAGTAGTTTCTTTGGTTAGTAGATTTCTTTTTATGTTAGTAGTTAATGTTTGCATTTATAGTAATGGAATAACCAGTTTAGCCTATTTATTTATTTTTGTTAAATTGAATCATAATTGCATGACCTTTGATTTCGTAGTGACTTAATAGTTTCATCTAGGGGTGAGCAAAATAACCGAAATCCGAATATCCGAACCGAACCAAACCGAAATTTCTAATTTGGTTCGGATTTTTCGGATCTACAGATCGGATCGGATCGGATAAATTTAAATCCGAACTAATCAGAAATATATTAATATATATATATATATATATATTCTTATTATTAATTATAATAATATAACAATTACTTAAAATTTTCTAACCCTACCAATTTTCTAACCCTACCAATATATATATTCTTATTATTAAATATATTGATTGTAATGAATGATTTGGTAGTTGGAACTTAGAATTTGATAATTATGTTGCTATATAACTTTGTGGAATTGTGCTTGTTTGATCGATTAAGTTGCTTCATTTTTGTTAATATTCGGATTTTTAGGTGTTAAAAAAATTGTTC
>JAPKLX010003274.1:0-11383 GCA_026898415.1 Leonotis leonurus
TTTTGTTGGGATGTTCTCGTTTCCGAGTAACGGTGAAAGTTTTCTTCAAAATTCTCGTCTATGTTTTCTTCTATCAAGGAAAACATACAATTAAGCGTCCCAAGTTCATTAAAGAACTTGTATTTCTATTCTCAGATATCAAAGTAACGGATTCTGTCCGTTCTAACGCGTTCATATTAAAATGAACTGCTTGGCTTCTCCTTGATGCGCGTGAGGCACGGAAGTGCTCGGGTTTTTGTCGACTCATTCTAGGTGTCTAGTGAAACAATACTAGACACGGGTCTCAAAAGACTCTCGGGTTTCAAGCACAAAAATTTGCTCTGATACCACTCTGTCACGTCCCCATTTCACTTTTCTAAGTGAAATCGGGGAAAACGTGACTAACAGGGAAAATACGGATAAACAAACGATACGAAACATTGATAAAAGGGTGATACATAAAACGTACATCAAAGGGGAAGAGGTCGATAGAGTTGTGAGACCGAAGTCCAACACATCAACAAACTTAACGTTCGAAGTCATCAGGAATTTAAAATAACGTCAAGAAAATACGGTGAACAAGTACAAGTCTGAACTACATAGTTCGAAAGCAAGACGGATAGTTAAACAGTTCTTGGATTCTAAAACAACAATCTGGCAGCGGAAACTGGATCAATATCTAGATTTACATGTATGACGACATATAAACCACCGAGAGTAAAATAACAAAAGTTCAACAAAAACCACCGCTGAGCCTTCCACTTCGTCATCACGACTTATCCTGCACATTTATAAATATATGCAGGGCTGAGTACGAAAGTACTCTGTAAACACATGCCGAAATCACATTCGTACTGATATATTTGCAATTGCCGTAACACAGTGAAACATAGGGATTTTTGTCACTAAAGAACCTATGTTCACTAAAATTCTTGTGATCTTAAAATTCAACTGGCCAGTCTAAGTTCTGGAGTAATCAAACATATCTGTAATTCTGTGTGTCGGGAAAGTGGCCACTTTCCGCGAACACTGAACCGGCCAACCCGCTAAGATGACTCACGGTTCTGGTGTACACTAGCTTTAAAAGATAAAGATCTTTAAAAGCCCGAAATCGATTAATTTCAACAGATACGCATCATACCAAAATATAAACATTTTCGACAATGCAATACTTCATAACATTTCAAATTCTAGAGCATTCTAAACGAAAATCAAACTTTTGGTACAACGCATACGATTTGATTTGTAAAAGAAAGCCTACCTGATTTACTTCTTCTTCTAATGATAATTTGGTGTAGTTTGATTGAATTTCTCTTCCGCCGAACCTTAATCGTAATTAAGAGGAAAATACTCATCGTGAGTATGTAATTTATTTCATCTAAATATGAAATGATATTCTATTATCTAGCTTAATTTCTCTAATCTCTCCACTCGATTAAAATTCGAGTGTTTAACTATTTCTATACCCGATAAAATATTATTACTCATTTCATAACTTAATAGATCTAATTTATCGGATTAAGTCTAATTATTAATTCAATTTCTTAAATTTCTATCTAAATCCAAAGATTAATATTTCTTTTATTAAACCACAACTAAGGGATAACTAAATTCATTTTTAATACCCAAACTGGGCCCATCCTATATAATACATATGACCCATCAATTTTCATTCTGGCCCGATTATTTAATTATGCTTCAGCCCATTAGAAATTTATGTTCGGCCCATATTTAATTGTTCCAGCCCATCTGTTTTATTTGTTCCAGCCCAATCATCTAGTTGGCCTAATATGTCTAACACTCCTCATACATCTATCCCTAATTTCTTTCTCGATCTGTTCCGCCTTCTCCTTCACTATCTGTTCCACTTCTTTCTTACTATCTGCTTTGCCTTCGCTGCTTCGCTCACTGCTCGACTCTCGCTGCTTCGCTCACTGCTCGTCTCTCGCTGCTTCGCTCACTGCTCGTCTCTCCTCTCTTTCAGTCCCCTTCTTCTTCGCCGCTTCTGGAGGTAATCCCCTTTCTCTTCTAAATTTCCAATTTCTAGTTTTAGATTTTTAGTTATTTTTCTGAAACCTTCACAAATCTTACCATCTCTAATTCTCTGCCTTCAATTTCTCCCTCTCGATCTCCTCGGCTGTTACTCTTTTTTTTTTTTTTACGGTCGCTGCAACAACTAAAAATCTCCTTCCCAGCGGCTTCAAGGTAGAATTTCCTATACCCTTTTCGATTTTTGCATGTCTTTTAGGTTTCGAATTTCTGTTCTTATGTTTTGGATTTTATAATGATGCATGTTCTTTTTCTCGTTTTTATTTCGGAAATTTTTATATGCTCTGCTATACTCTGGAATTCCAGAGTTTTGGATTTTTGAATAAGGTTTTAATTCCTTTGTTATTTGTAGTTAAAACTCTTTTGAGTTCCTGAATAAGACCTCTGGCTAATACTTAGTTAATTTCTGAATTTGGGTTGTGAATTAGGATGAAGTTTCTGTTTTAATCAAATTGCCAAATTATAGCTTGACTAAGCATCTATTATGACTTCTTCTTTTATTTACGGGCTGGGAGTAAAATGAGTGGAAAGAGCTTCAGTTTGGTTAATATTTTCAAGTTCTAATTTGTTTAAAGTATAAAACGGGTTCTGATTCAGATTTTTATTCTTATTCTTACTGAGGAACATATTTGGTTGCTAGCCCATTTGGTTTGTTCGTTGGAAGAGGTTCTGGAGTTGGGTTGCTGCGTGAGGTAATTTCTGTCCTTAAATTCTAAGATTTAAATACTTCTGATTTGGTTTCTTGTTCTGGGTAAATAGGTACTGATTATGTTTTGGAGGTTGAATATGAACATACATAGCCTAGTTCTAAAATCAGAAATTAGATGTATAAATCTATTTGTATGTTCTGTTCTCAATCTGCATGCATATATATATATATATATATATATATATATATATATATTCGGGAACTTATGAGTTGTTTTCTAAGCAATAAGGATCTAAAAGCTTCTTAGTCTGCTACTTTAATCACTGCACTTAAAAACTTAATCAACTCTTATAGCAAGCATTCTACTTAAAGGGACAGTGTGTTAACCCTTAAGAGACAGTTTAAGGCCTCAAAGTCTAAGTCTTAATTTCCCCAGTAGTTTTCTTAAAAAAAAAAGAAAACAGGTCATGCATAAGTTTATCTTTCATTTCCACAATTAGGTATAAGTAAGAGAACTTACTCTTATCCTAGGATTCGGCTATGAAACCTCCAAGTTGTCTTCTGTGTAGAAAAAGGAGAGTTCAATGATTAAAACTAATGCTAAAGCTTGCAAAATCTGAATGCTTAACATTCCTTTTAAATTATTCTCCCATTTCTATAAGGAGGGTAGAACTGAAACTTAAGGTCCATATTACCTTACTAACTTCGCTGGTTCTGAATGGAAAAATACTCTTAAATGGATAGGATTCTGAATGGAAACTCCTTGCTGGAAAGAAATTGCTGAATGGGAATGTCTTGGTGGCTTCTTGGGGTGGGTAGAGACTGTTCTGTCAAAGTTTTAGTAAATGAGAACTGAGCTCTTTGAAAAGAAACATGGGGAAGAGTTTCATTTAGGATGTAATACTAATTTGAAAGGTTGAACTCATCTTACCTTACTGCTTCTTCAAACTGGACTTAGGGTGACTGAGAGGTGCTTCTTCGTGTGGGTGAATGTTTCTAATTATGCGTTTCAGTGGTAGTAAGAATATGAAGTAAGGTAGAGCATAATGGAGTGGTTTGGGTTGGGGTTTTGTACGCAGCAGTTTCCTTACATTACCATTACTATACTAGACACAGTCTACTCTTAAGTCTATTTCTGTTCAATCTTGACTTTGGGGGGGTTTGCCTTAATTTATCTCCTCTCTTTTTGCAGGTTGAAGTGTGAAGAGGAGAAGTGATGGGAGGGTATAGCTACGGTTTCTACCCTGCAGCCAGCCTCCTCCTACATTATTTCTTTCCCATTACTTCTACTTTGGACAAAAAAAACTCTAAGTTGTAATCAAGTGAAACAGATTTTTGGGGCAGTGGGTGTATCTTACATTAATGAATATGATCTCTAGTGATCCTGTCTCTCCTCAAATATTTAGAAGTGTAGGCATGAGCCTATAATTGTAATTGTATTGACTTTGCACCAAAACACTTTCAGATTGTTTGCGACATGAATTACACGCTTAAGCTTCCTCTTTAATACTTCATTACAGCAGCAGCGTGTATATATATATATCTATACTGTACAGGCTGCTATGCATATGCCTATATATATATATATGTTTGTCTATATTTATCCCTCACCATGCGTATGCATGTGTTTTCTCTCAAGTACACATGTGATGAAACAAGTAATAAGATGTAGTGACAATTTCTAATTATCCATCTTCTTATTTCCAAAACCTCAATCTAATAATCCCTCTTCACTATACTGCGGTAAAGATTTATGAATTTAATCGTATCCAAACTAAATTATAATATCCAATTACCACATTAGGATAAACGTTTAAACGAGATTCAACACTATAATAACTCTAATAATTTATATCTAATTGTTACGTTATAAAACAATTCATGGTCTAGTTTACACAATTATTAAAGATTTATATAACCATAACAAAAGTTACCAATATTGATCAACTAACTGATACCTTTAGTATTTAATTACTAAATTTTCTCGAGCGGATAACCGATACAAAGAAATAGTAAAAAAAAATTTTACGGGTCATTACATCCTTCCCCTCTAATTGAAAATTTCGTCCCGAAATTTGTACAATCTAACTAAATTGCTCGGGATATTTTCCTTTCATCTTGTCTTCAAGCTCCCAAGTAGCTTCTTCCTGCCCGTGGTGTTTCCATAGTACTTTAACCAACTTGATTGACTTATTTCTAAGTTCTTATACTTTCTGATCCAATATGGCTTCGGGTTTTTCTTCATAAGTCAAGTCTGGTTGTAAAATCATCTCCTCCTGATAGATAACGTGTTTCTGATCAAACACGTATTTTCTGAGTTGTGACACGTGGAAAACGTTGTGAACATTTCCGAAACTCGGCGGCAGTGCGAGTCTATATGCTACTGGGCCTATCTTTTCCAGAATCTCGTACGGTCCAATAAAACGGGGTCTCAGTTTTCCTTTAACTTCGAATCTGGTTCTACCCTTGGAAGGAGATACCTTCAAGAAAACCTTATCTCCTATTCCAAACTGTAGATCGGTCCTTCGGGTGTCAGCATATGACTTCTGCCTGTTCTGAGCTTCCTTGATTCTTTCTCTGATCTGTCTGACAATTTCGATCATGTCACTAACTGAGTCTGGGCCTGTTATTGCTCTTTCTCCAACTTCATCCCAATAGAGTGGCGATCTGCACTTCTTTCCATAAAGTGCTTCATATGGTGCCATCCCTATGGTTGCTTGGTAGCTATTGTTGTAAGCAAATTCGATTAGTGGTAGTACTGCTTCCCAGCTCCCACCTATGTCGAGAACCACTGTTCTTAACATGTCTTCGAGGGTTTGAATCGTTCTCTCCGATTGTCCGTCGGTCTGAGGGTGGAATGCGGTACTGAAATTTAGCCTCGTGCCTAATTCCTTCTGGAGACTCATCCAGAATCTGGATGTAAACTTCGAGTCTCGATCTGAGGTAATTGATACAGGTATGCCGTGTAATCGTACGATCTCGCGTACATACAATTGAGATAACTTATCTGACCCATAAGTTATCATTATAGGAATAAAGTGGGCGCACTTTGTAAGGCGATCTACTATTACCCAAATAGCAGTGTTTCCTCGCTTAGATCTGGGCAATCTTGTAACGAAGTCCATGGCAATATGTTCCCATTTCCATTCAGGAATCTCTAATGGTTGCAATTTGCCATAGGGCCGCTGATGTAAAGCCTTCACTTGTTGGCACGCTAAACATCGCTCTACAAACGAAGCAATGTCCTTCTTCATACCATCCCACCAGAATTTCTTCTTCAAATCCTGGTACATCTTCGTACTCCCTGGGTGGGCAGTATATGGCGTATCATGAGCTTCACTCAAGATTTCTTGCTTGAGTTCGTCACTATGTGGAAGACATAGTCTTCCTTCAAAGGAGATCATGTTATCCACTTCTTCATGATAACCTGCTGCATCATCCTTTCTGATCTTCAAACGTAATCTCTCGAATTTCTCATCCTTCCTTTGAGCAGTTAGGATCTTACTTCTCAAGTCAGGTCCTACTATCAGTGTTGCTAGAATTCCTCCCACAGTCTCAGGTGGTAGTAGGATCTCCAAATGCATTTTCTCGAATTCCTTTACGAGTTCATTCTCTCGTGTTAGAATGAATGCAAGCTTCGAGGAACTTTTACGGCTTAAAGCATCGGCTACTACGTTAGCCTTTCCTGGTTGATAGTTTATACCGCAATCATAATCTTTTACTAATTCGAGCCATCTCCTTTGCCTCATATTAAGGTCTTTCTGCTCGAAGAAGTATTTAAGACTCTTGTGATCCGTGAAAATTTCACATCGAACTCCGTAGAGATGATGTCTCCAAATTTTCAAAGCATGCACAACAGCAGCTAACTCTAGATCGTGAGTTGGGTAGTTCAGCTCGTGAGGCCTTAATTGGCGTGATGCATAGGCTATAACTTTTCCCTCTTGCATCAAAACACATCCCAATCCATTCTTAGATGGGTCCGTATAGACTACATATTCCTTATTGGATTCGGGGACTGCTAGTATCGGAGCGGTTGTCAATTTTTCTTTCAGAATTTGGAAACTGGCTTCACATTCTGGAGACCATGTGAACTTGATTCCTTTTCTCAGTTGTTGCGTCATTGGCCGTGCTATCTTAGAAAATCCTTCTATAAATCTTCGATAGTATCCAGCCAATCCCAAGAAACTCCTGATTTCATTGGGGGTCGTCGGTGACTTCCATTCGCGAACAGCTTCTACCTTAACTGGATCTACTTTGATTCCCTCTGCTAACACAATATGTCCAAGAAACGTCACTTCTCTAAGCCAAAATTCACACTTGCTGAACTTAGCGTAGAATTTCTCGTTTCTGAGGGTTTCTAGGGTGATCCTTAGATGTTGCTCATGTTCTTTCTCATTCTTCGAATAGATAAGAACATCATCTATGAAGACCAAGACGAACTTGTCTAGGTAAGGGTGAAACACGCGGTTCATCAGGTCCATGAACACCGCAGGTGCGTTGGTTAATCCGAACGGCATCACTATAAACTCATAGTGACTATACCGGGTTCGAAAAGCAGTTTTAGGAACGTCTTCTGATCGAATCTTCAGCTGATGGTATCCTGATCTCAAATCTACTTTTGAGAAGATACACGCTCCCTTGAGTTGATCAAACAAATCATCTATCCTTGGTAAAGGATATCGGTTCTTGAGTGTCAACTTATTCAACTCTCTGTAGTCTATGCACATTCTCAAGGTTCCGTCCTTCTTCTTGACGAAGAGTACCGGTGCTCCCCAAAGGGATACACTGGGTCGGATGAATCCTAAGTCTAACAACTCTTGGAGTTGTATCTTGAGTTCTTCTAACTCCTTAGGGGCCATTCTGTAAGGTGCCTTGGATACCGGGGCTGATCCTGGTTCTAGATCAATCGTGAACTCTAACTGCCTGTTGGGTGGCAGTCCTGGCAATTCGTCTGGAAATACATCTGAGTATTCCCGTACAATGGCTACATCCTCTAGTCTCCTTTCTTCGTCCTCTTCTCCCTTCAAGTACACCAGGTAGGATGAACATCCTTTCTTTACTAGCTTGGCGGCTTGCAGTGCTGAGATAATTGTTTTTTTTCTGTTCATGGCGATCCCGTGAAAGCTCGTAGGTTCTTTCCCTAGAGGCTTGAACGATATCTATCTCTCGTTGCAGAGGATCGTGGCATAGTTTTCGGCTAGCCAATCCATTCCTAAGATTATGTCCATTTCGTTTATCGGAATTACACTAAGGTTGTTCGCGAGAACTTTAAGCGATCCTAACTCCAAACTTAGATTAGAGCAAGAGTGTGTAAGAATCGTAGTTCCTCCCAAAGGTGAAGAAACTCTCAGGGATATCTCTAACGGTTCTAATTCCAGTCTTAAGTTCTCTACACATGCTTTGGCGATAAACGAGTGGGAAGCTCCAGTATCAAACAGAATAATTACTGGTGTGTTGAGAAGGGTTCCCATACCTGTCAGGTTTCCCTGATTTCCCTCAGGCTGCTTTTGCTTTATTGCGTAAGCCCTTGCCTGGTATGACTGCTTCTGGTGTTGCCGGGGTTGATAATGAGGTGGTAGCGGTGGAGGTGGTGGTGGCTGCTGAGGCGGTTGCTGTCTGAGGGGCTGACCTGTTGGTTCGGCGCCGTCTGACTAGACCTCACGCCCGTACCTTGCTGCCGCGTGGGGCAACGGTTGGCAAAATGCCCTTTCTGTCCACACGCAAAACATCCCTCACTGCCTGCTTTGCATATTCCCCCATGCATCTTCTTGCATTTGGGACATGTTGGGAACTTCTGTGGATTGTCCCCTTTCTGGGCAGTCGGGTTTGGCTTTGTAAAATTCTGGGAACGCGCCGGTCCCTCCCATGGCTTCCTCACAGTGGAACCATTCCTGTTATCCTCCCACTTACGCTTTCCCTTGTAACCTTGGGATTGCGATTGGGCGGATACCGGTGTCGCAGTAGGCGTGGACCTTTCCACTGGCATAGCAGCTTCAATATCCAAAGCTCGGTTTAGGGACTTGGTGTAGGACAATCCCCCATGGCTTGCCAATGCCATCCTTATCTCATGCCTTAGCCCCGCACAGAACTTCTCAGCCATCTTCTCATCGGTATCAACTTGCTCCGGCGCATATCTCGCCATATCACAAAACGTTCGGTCGTACTCTGTGACAGTCATCCTTCCTTGCTTTAAATTATAGAACTCTGCCTCCTTTCGCTTATGGTAGCTCTTCGGGATGTACTTATCATAGATCCCCGTCTTGAATTCTTCCCAGGTTAGGTTCGTCAGTTGTTCCGGAGTCATAACCTTTCTGCGTGCCTCCCACCAGAAATCTGTTGATCCGGTTGGTTGGAAGGTGACGCAAGTCATGCGCTCTCAATCCGTACAACGCAGGAAATTGAAAATACGCTCCAACGCTCGTACCCAAAGTTCTGCCTCCGCTGGATCTCCCATCCCGTTGAAGACTGGTGGGTTTTGCCTTAGAAATAGTTCTTCAATCCTACGCTCCGGTGGTGGTAGGGGTGGAGTTGGTTCTCGCTCGATTTCAGGTCCTTCCTCGATGATTCTAGGTTCTCTTCCTCTGCCTCCGCCTCTCGGGCGTCCCGCTCTTCTCGGTGGCATTCTGATAAGTAGATTTCCCATTAACAAGACATATATCTATATACGCATATTTACTAAATTTAGAACATGGGGAAAAATCTTTATTTCTATCACATATTCTCTGACCGTCACAATGCTGCATAAACACATTTTCTTTTAAGATTTTACGCATTCACTACATATGTTATACATATATATAGCTATTTTTGATCATTTCTATTTACTGCAATTACTACTAAGGCATATATATATAATCATAGGAAAATTTGCCTCCCTGAGGTCTTCGATACAATCGTTCCCAAAACCGTACCTATAATGTACGCGCTAAGATGCTCACTATCCTACGTGGCATCACAAAAGTATACAAAAAAAAATAATATACATGCGAATGTTACGGAACGGTCCTCACCGGATCCACGTTTCCGTCAAAAGAAATACATAATGCAACAACAAAATCAGAACGGTCTAAACACGCGACTCGTCTCTGATGAAAATCATCTACTCCTCCTCGACTCGGCTAGCATCCCTGCTCCCAGTCGGAGTCTCCCTCCGGGTCCTCCCACTCCCTGGGGTCCTCGCTATCCTCGCTCCTCCTCGCCGGGTTCTCCAACTCGGCTATCCTACGCACCATTCTAGTGTAGAAGGTACTAGGATCCGGAAATAGCTCCCTCTTCCGGGAATCTCCGCTGGTGGTAGCTGTGGATGGTCCGGCTCGGGTGTAGCTGTCCTCGGAGTCGGTCATAGCTGGGGCCTTGCCCTTGTCCCTCGCCCTCGGCGTCTCACGCTCGACGCTCAACATGCGTCCCAAAGCGGATGTGGACATAGGGTATGCAGTCTGTGCTCTAGGGCACGGTGGTGGCGATCGGATCTCTCTCACGGGTCGCGATGGTCCCGCCTCAATATCGTGCCTCGCTGGGATCGCTGGTACGTGCGGTGGGTACTGAACATCGGGTATCGGTGCTAACGGAATCACTCCGATCGGAAGATATGCTGGAGGTAGTGGAACCCATCCATCTGGCATGTCGCCAACAGGTGCTAAGTCTCCGGGTAGGATATAGGGTCCCATCGGCGCTCTGCCGAATGCGTCATAATGGTAGTGGAGTGTAGCAATGAACCTCGGGAAGTCCCCCTCCCGATCAAAAATCCTGCCAATAGGGTGGATGAAATCTCGGGATAGCATCCTAGCCCATCCCTGCCAGTCGATAGGCAACAGCTGGATCAATCGTAGTATCCCGTCGAGGCCTGAGGCACCATGAGGTCGTGCTGCCTCCCACATCCTCCGGTAATGAGATAGAAACTCCCCTAAGTCATCTCCCATGCACTGTGCGTAAGTCTGATAGGCTCTCAATATCATAGCTGGGGAAGCTCTCGGTGACACTCTCTTCCTAGCAGTGCGTATCATCCTCGCCATCTAGAGAAAGAAAGGAAAATTTTCGATCAGTTTCATCTAGTCACATTCTATATTTATATAGTCTAATCAAGTGCGAAAGCACTTTCGATTGATTCTAAACACTTAAAACTTCACAATCTTTTAGTGTAGTATACTCTTCTTAGTATAACTTTTAAAGTATTACTCATTTCTGTTACTCATTAACTTAGGATACTTTATTTTACTTACTAATTAGTACTGAATTATCCCTTTCTAAATTTTATTGCTGCCCAGAACGGTATATATCGATTCGAACCCTTTTTCTGGATGGGTGGTTAAGAAAGGAAAGGTCTTTTCCTTTTATTCTTCTCGTAGGTTAGGATTTGGCTTTTGTTGGGATGTTCTCGTTTCCGAGTAACGGTGAAAGTTTTCTTCAAAATTCTCGTCTATGTTTTCTTCTATCAAGGAAAACATACAATTAAGCGTCCCAAGTTCATTAAAGAACTTGTATTTCTATTCTCAGATATCAAAGTAACGGATTCTGTCCGTTCTAACGCGTTCATATTAAAATGAACTGCTTGGCTTCTCCTTGATGCGCGTGAGGCACGGAAGTGCTCGGGTTTTTGTCGACTCATTCTAGGTGTCTAGTGAAACAATACTAGACACGGGTCTCAAAAGACTCTCGGGTTTCAAGCACAAAAATTTGCTCTGATACCACTCTGTCACGTCCCCATTT
>JAPKLX010002030.1:0-15791 GCA_026898415.1 Leonotis leonurus
GCTGTTTTCTCGCTTTCCCCCTCGCACAGCTCGCTGCTTCTCTCGCTGTCTTCCTAGCAGCGAGCTGTCCCTCCAACAATGAGCTGTCTCGCTGTCTCTCTAACAGCGAGCTGTCTCCTTCCTCTTCTCTCTCGCTGCTCTTTCTTACTCTCTCGTTGCCTTTCTTCTTCCTTTCTTTCTCTGCTCTCTTTTCTTCTCACAGCTAGCTGCCTCCTGCAGTTAGCTGTCTTTCCTTTGCCCCCTCGCTCTCTTTCACCCTCACGCTGCTCTCTTTCTAGTCTCTACTTTTGCCTCTCTCGTGACAGCTAACTGTTTCTTCTTTATTTTATTTGATCATTGTCTATTTTACTTACTTAGAGAACATTTTAGGATTATAATAATTCCCTTCCTTCTCAAATTTTATGAGTTAATGGAGTCTTATTAATGGCCATGGTTTCAGATTGGTTTTGGTTGGTTCGAGGTCGTCTAGTGTTGTTTATAACCTGTTCGGAGCTCGTCCGAACTGTTCTTAGATCCATTCATTAACATTCTGAGGTAATATGAGGCTGTTCGGAGGAAATCCTTATTTCATATACTTCTTATTACTCTAACTCGTTAGGTGTAAATCTTATATTCTTCTTCTTTTATTATGCAGCTCATCGGTTAGGGTAGGTTGTTCATCCATATTCATCTGATTTCATCCACATTATTTAAGCAATACATAGAAGCATGATTTTCTTACGTTAAGAGCATGTCTCTCTAAGTTCAACTGCAGTCCCTACATTCATGGTCCAAGCTTCTACGTTTGAAATCAGTTCTTAAGTTCAAAGTTCAAGCTAGGTTCATTCTAAAGCTGTTTTGCATGTGTAATCCATTCCTAAATCTAGTCCTAAGAAGCATGAACATAAAATGCTAAAGCTTCAAACTCTTACCTCAAGATGTCTCTATATTCTCTTTCGTGCACACCACTACTGTTACTTCACTTCTTCTGGTTTCCTTCGAATTCCAAATCCGGCAGCGTTTTGGTATGGTGATATTTGGGTGTGGGTTGAGTTAAAAATTCTCCCCCTTTATATAGAAGATTGAATCCTTAACCCTTACTAATCTTATGCGTTAATTGCTTATTCTTTTTTTTTTTTTTTTTGATTCGCAGGCATGGCGATTGGTGGAGACATGAGGCGTCGCTGTGCAGCTAGGATTAGTAGGGAGTAGGGTGCCTGTTACACGCTAATGCCTTGCTAAATCTGATTATGGGGAATCTAACCGTTTGCACGCTTGCTTCCTTTCCTACACTTCCGATCCACGCTGGCGTCTTACGTGTATTTATATTGTATGCATATATATATACATATGTTTCCCCCCCCCTCGGCTAGGTGCAGGTTCGAAACCCAGCAGCCCATTTATAGAGTACATTCTTCCTTTATATATATATAACTGTATATTACACCTTCTTACTAATTATACTTCTTATTTTTAGCAATTAAGCATTTGTACAAATTATAATATTATGCCATGGGTCTTAATGTATGATGATATCGATTAACGAATAGTACGTATCGTAACAATGGAGATTAATAATAGTAACTAATAACATATCTTAGGTTAAATAATAACGGAGTTGCTACTCGTCATCAAATTTAAATACATACTTGAGACCAAGGGTTTCGTAATAATGACAAATTTCGAGGGATTCACTACCTATGTCGGAATTCAAAAATGCGGGGTATTACATATCTCTTCGTCACCCGAGTCATACAAAGGTGAGTTAGAAATAGGAGAGGAATAATTATTTTCTACCTCATTGTTGTCGAGTCCGTTGTCATGACCCATGAGGCATTCATCCCATTCGAGGTCCAGCTCGTTAGCCAGAAAGGCTTTATCGTTCTCAGACGAGCTGTTGGTAAAAGTGCTTGGAGCAGTTTGTTCTTCAGCAAGCATGGCCTTACGTTGTTCTTTAAGCTTTTTGTCTTGTTTGCTTCTTAGCTCCTCTCTTTCTGCCTTAAAAATATCGGGGCAGTCTGTCTTGAAATGACCTTTCCTACCACATTTAAAACAGGAAAATTCAGATAGGTCAGCTTTAACATATGAGGTGGATTTTACCTCATTCCTTTTCTCAGGTCGATCTCCAGATCGATCTCTTCCTTTGAAATTTCTACTGTGATCTTTGTATAGGCGTTTATATCTGTTTGCCCTAAGTTCCATCTTCTGGAATCTTTGGGCCATGAGTGAGTAGTCCTCGAAAAAGTTCTTGGTGGGGTAGTTTTTGTCATCAGAACTTGATGAATCTTTCACCACCACAACCGGTGCAGATTTTCTTTCCACCTCCTTTTCTTTTAGCTTGGTTTTGAAGGCAGTTTCCTTATCATGGTTTCCTGCAGAGGAAGGTTTGCTAGAGGATGAATTAGTTAAACCATGAATACAATTTATCTCGTACTCATTTCCAGTTAGTAAATCAAATAGAGAGTCAGTGGTAAGAGAATTAAACTCTGGCATCATGGGATGCATGGCTGAGTAGATTTCCCAAGTAGCTGGTAGAGCTCGGATCACTTTTAAGTTTTTCTCTCGTTGAGAATACTTGTTTTTGTCGATCATGGCTATTTCAATCAGAACTTCAGTGAACCGGTTCTTCATTTGGGCTATAGTTTCTCCCGACTTCATTTTGAACTCTTCAAATTTATTACAAGCAATGGACAACTTGTTTTCTTGGATGATGTCTGATCCACGACTAATTTCCTTGAGTACATCCCACATCTCCTTGGCAGTTTGAAGATGTCTGATTTTGGCCAAGTATACCCCTCTTACTGTACTCGAAATTAGTCCTTTGGCAAAGTCATCGAGTCTAGCTTCTTTTCTTTCTTCTGCCGTATATTCATCAATAGTCTTCTCCTTTTCAACTATGATCAATGAAGGGGTTGGACCAGTTCCATCCTTTATCTCAGCACTTCCCTTGTTCATAATTTTGATGGGTCCATCAGTAATGACCTTCCACATTTTGATGTGTTGAGCACGCAAGCACATCTCGATTCTGAAACTCCAGTCATCATATCCAGCAATGGAGAAATCCTCACAAGCACGGAACATTTGTCCTTCCATAACTTCAAGGTAGATGGTTAAATGAATGCACATGCAATATGCTGTGAAAACGTTTTCAGGATCTATCCAAGATGACCACACAGTGATAATCTCTTGTGTATTAGAAACAATGGTCAAAATGGACCACTGCTCTGATACCACTTGTTAGTCCCGAAAGAGCTAGTTTGGTGTATGGGGGGGGGGGGTGAATACACCAATTCAAAATTTTTGGTTTACTTGTTTCAAATATAAGTATAAGGCTTAAGCACACTTCAAGACTAAGATAGCTTAGGGTAGCAATGCAAATCTTCTTGTTAGGAAGATTTAATCTTGCTCAAATAATACCTTATATGTGAAAACAGTAATCAAGAATATCAAATACAGATTTAAACTTGATTAGTGTTGTGTGCGGAATATGGTGGTTAATGCTCTTTTTAATGAGTAAAACGTTTTCTTCCTTGAGGTGATTAACAACCCAGATTTAATATGCAAGAGTATGAAGAAGATGATAATAAAGTAAAACAGAAATAAAGAACACAAGCAGTTAACGTGGTTCGGGATAAACTTTCCCTACGTCCACGGCTCGATCAAATCTAGATCGAATAACTTCACTAGCTTTCTCCTTTATTTTTACTCGTTGAGTACGAGCCACAAGAATTATCAAAACTAGATAACTTCTTGTGATTACAAATCTTTTTCCTAAGATTGAAAACTACAATCTAGGAATACAACTGGATCAAAACTAGATCCTAACTTTGGGTTTTGGTAAAAACAAATTTCCAGAAAGTAAATCTTCAAAATAATAAACACAACAGAGAATTCTTGAAGGTTGGATGTGTTTAGAGCGTTGAGAGCTTGAAGATTTTTGAGCATAGTAATTGCAGGATAATAGCTTGAATTCTCGTGCTTCTTTCTGGAGGTGAAAGTGGAATATATAGCCTCAATGAAGAAACTATCCATTGGAGACGAAGATGTCCTTCCCTCATTGCATTAATGGCAGCATTAAATGCATGGCAGGGTTGTGGAGACACGCGCTGCCACAAGAGAGTTGTTTTCACCTTTCACGCGATTTCCCAATGTATTGTCATACGGGGAATGATTCACCGTACTGGAATTTTGATATCCTTGTACTTCATTCCTTAAAGTATGCCTTTGATGTGACAATACACAAAGTGGTTGACTTATGACAACTTTAGGTATGTCGGCAGTCCACCATAGTTACTGTGAGGAGCAGCTTGATTTTGATGTCATACCAGCTCGCTGTCCTACATGTTGTAACTTCATCTCTTTGATTCTTCATTGAATGTGACGACCAGATCGTTTTTGGTATAAAACTATCTGCTATATATATGGTAGAGGTGATAAGATCATTTTTGGATACCAACGATCTGCCGCTTGAGATGACTGCAGATTAATGCAATCATTTGGAACGAGCTGCTTCCGCCAATAGTAATGACTTGAAATAATGTTGTTGGCGAGCGAGCAGTGAACTGATTTTGAGAACGAGCTGCCCATCCATTTGTAATCAATGAAAACGATCTGATGTTAGTTCCAAGCAGCGAGCTGACTTTGAGGAACTAGCTGCTAAACCACTTGTAAAAAAGTTACAAGTAAATTTTATCTTCTAAGCTAATTCTAGTCTATGGAACCAGATCGTTATAAGTGTGTTTGAAACTTCAAACCACTTTTACATTTGTCATCTGTTGATAGATAAACTAAAAATCGAAACCAAAACAAGTATGAATATCAGTGAGCTGTTTATGTAGAAAGCAGATCGTTATTATTATATAGAAAACGATCTGCTTACTGCATTAGGAGCTAGCTGGCTTACAAAGGACAAAACTTGTTATCTTAGTAATCATTTTGTCCAGGATACCTTTACTTAGAATAATACAGATCGTTATTTATGTACTAAAAACGATCTGCTTCTATTACACTTAAGATATTCCTTAATAGATGACAATGACTACTTGGTTTTCAAAACATCAAAGTGTAGTTTCGAGGAACATCATCAAAACAAATATAAATTCATGGGGTTCCCAACAATGGTACCGTATGTGCTTACCGTTATATTAACTTGGACAATGTTAGCATATGATCTCACACTGAGTATACCTTTTGTATGCTCATGCCCCACTTTAAACATTTTCAGGTACTTGAGTTCGGAGATGCGTGGCGTGTCGAATGACGTACCAGTTTATTGTACATTATGTTTCCGCATGCATACTAAGTACTTCTTATTTTGGAAATGTTTTAAAATGTTGACTTATAGTTTTTGGACGGATCATATATTACGATATCTGCATCATGAATTATTGTTATCATGATTTGTATGTATATTGAAAGTTTTGCTATGTTTGTTTGGTTCAAATGTTTTTGTTAGGTTGTGCAAGATATATATATAATGAAAATTATTATATAGTTTTCTGCATTCAAATGTTTTAAAAAATATATATATATATATATATATTTAGTTTATTTAATTATTATTGGAGTTAGGGTGTTACAGATCTGTGGAACATCCTCCTAGTATAATTCATTAAAATAACCATCATCTTCTCTACTGCCTTTTGTAGTTGGTCTGAGGTGATCTCTGACAAGTCCATCCCTTCATCCTTCAATCTATAGGCGTGTTGAATCATTTGCATCATGTCATATGTTGTCTTGCTGGTTCTATCTCCTATGGGCATCAGAACACTTGTCTCATGCCCTTGCTTCTCATCTTTCCAAGTGAGATAGAAGGTGGCAACCTGCTTAGGCAAGTACATCTCCGGATGGGATGTAACAATATTATTGAACCATAAATGGAGATTGAAACAATTACTAACATATAATTATCAACTATATATAAAGGTAAAATATACCAACTTTATCCATTTTCATCAAGAACACGTTGAACATCATATAAGGATTTCCAGAAATTTTGCATAACCATGTTCATGATTCTTATTCTAAGCATGTTAAAGCTAAAGCTAAAAATAGTAAATACATGAGTCATCATCCTCTAAGCATGTTCAATTACAACAACAATAATTATAGGACAAAAATATATCATGCAAAGTATAGATAGTTACGATAACTCCAGAAATCTGAAGAACTTATATCATGCTTATAAAACAATATAAAAACACATATAGATATAAAATATAAACATAAAAAAAAATATTTTCATTTCTTGACAATGGCGAAAATTTCCTCAAGCTTTTGAAAGCCGTGAGTATGAAAAACTACAATGGGTTCGGGTGAAATATATTTTTGAACTTCGGCTACACGCTCAGGGAACTTCAAACTGACTGGTGTCATTTTCGAAAGATCTTTGAAGGTTTTGAAAGAGTTTTGAAAGAAATTTGTAAAGAGATTTGAAGTCTATAAATACTTAAAGCTCGAGAATTATGAAGAAGGTAGTGAACAGTTACTGAGTAAGATACGCATATATATAAGTAAATAATGAACAGTTCAGATTAAAAGTTGAAAAATCAAGAGTTGAGATTAATCCTCCCTTTTTCATTTTTCCTCTTGATCTCTTCTGAATTGCCGCCTTAGAGACGCGTTTGATACACGCGATGGACACCTAGGGTTAGGATTAGGTGCGTGTTATTTCTGCTACGCCTTTGCAATTTTCTTTCTTTATTTTAGGTAATAATTTACCTCAATTACACTTTCCAATACCTGTAATAATCATTACAATTATGTAAGATTTATCAAATCTTTTCTGATAAATAGCTTATATACTAAGATTAAGTTGGTAATTATCAGAAATTGATACGAATTTCTGATTTTTCCCCTTCATTAAGGAATCTTTTATGGAAAATTAATTTTCACGTGGTATGACTAATTTTGTTGCATCTTGACAAGTAGTCTGGTGTTTGAAGTGATCTGTACTCCTTCTTTCCAGTGATCCGCTTTCTGTTAATCTTTTCCCAGTGATCTACATAGTGATCTGGTTCTAGTGAACGGTATCCAGTTAACTGCATAAATTCTTTGTTTGGTGATCTGCATAATGATGATCTGTTGAGTGATCTGGATTTAGTGATCTGGTATTGATCTGGTTCTTTCATCCAAGCTTAGCAATCCTAGTTTTCCACATAGCATCTTGAACCTCTTCTCAGGTAATGTCTTTGTTAGAATGTCAGCTCGCTGCATTTCTGCGTGTATTTTCTCGATCTGCACATGCTTCATTTTTACATGATTTCCTATAAAGTGATGTCTCACATCCACATGTTTGCATCTTGTATGTAAGACTGGATTTTGAGTGATAGCAATGGCACTCAAGCTGTCACATAATATAAGTATCTCCTTCACATTGATCTCATAATCTTTGAGCTGCTGCTTAAGCCATATTATCTGTGCACAACAGCTTCCAGCGGCCATATACTATGCTTCTATTGTTGATGTAGCCAATGATGTCTGTTTCTTTGAGAACCACAAGATCAGCTTATTTCCAAGAAACTGACAAGTTCTAGAAGTTGACTTTCTGTCTAACTTACATCCTGCATAATCTGAATCAGAGTAACCTGTTAGTTCAAAGTTATCATCACACGGATACCATAGTCCTATGTTTGTTATTCCTTTTGTAACGCCCCCATTCTTTAAATAAGGATATTACGAAAAAACTTTACTTTTCTTTCATCATTTAATATTATAAATGATATTATGAATTATGTTTTAAGATAAGCAGCGGAGAGTATAATAAAAATTTTACAAACGGACGGCATATCCCCTATAATTATGTATATGCCACCCTGAAATAATGACCACCAGCAACAAATCACAATACCAAATAGGGACACAGCCCTCATCAAAATATACCCATATCAAAAAGTCATTACAAGAACAACTTTGTTTAGTTAACCAAAACTAATTAAGTTTGTTTTCAACCAAACATTCACATATACATAAAAGCTGAGAGAATGTTCATAGGGTCCACTTCCATCTGCTCCAGCCGTCGAGCCTCTCAGCCTGCAAAATATGACAGCATGTGGGGAACGTGAGTATGCAAGCACACTCAGTGGAGAATACACTGCAAGCAGTTATAACCAATTGTGCAAGTCACATAGCATAATGAACAACTTTAATTATCTTGTCGGCAAGACTAGTCTCTCCCCTCGAGGGTACTTTATACGCCACACAGGCAATGATTCGCCACACAGGCCATAATACGCCACACAGGCAAGAATACGCCACACAGGCCACGCCACACAGACAAGAATACGCCACACAGGCAAGTTCATATGAATGCAACAGACACAACAATGATTATAACCATCAACTTACAGATAGCGTAAACCCCACCTCGTGACGATGTTTCACAAAGACTTTTCACTTGCTTGGTTGTCCGGCTTGAGCTCTGGATACGGTGCCACCTAGCACTTTAAATAACTTTAACTTATTACACCTTGAAAGTATAAACTTATTATAACTTAAAACTCATATCATTTGAAATTATACAAAACTCGATTTATACATTTATGTAGTTCTTGAGACTACAACACAATCTAATTTAACATTATGAAATTAATATAACAAGATAAAAATATTAATAAATAAGTTAAGCAATATTTCTCAATTCAAAATATAAAACATAGAATGTAATTACTAAATTCCGAACTTAAACCACAAGTTTCCGACATCAATTATGGACACTTGGCTTATCGGTTTCCAAAAATATAACCTCGAGTATATATTTTAAGGATTGGACTATAAAACTCCTAAAGAAATGTTTTGGATTCGGCATCGATTTGAAGCCGGAAAATTATACTCAATTCGCGCAGCTCCCGCAGCGCGTAGAATTAACACCCTAACTTTGTCAGGTCATAACTCCCTCGTCCGAATCCCAATTTACAATCCGAAGGTACCGTTAGAAAGACGATGAAAAGATATTTAAAATGGTATCTGATATGATGGGTTTTGGATATATAAAATGGACAAAAATTAACTCGCAACCTGCTGCCCTGCTTCTGCCGAAAATGGAAAATTTAATTCATCGATTTTCGCCGACGTATTAACGACAACCCATGGTAGCAGCCCCGCTGCCGCCTCCGCCTCTCCTCCACCGGCGGCCCTTCCTCCATAACACAACCCTAACCCAACTCATCATAACCATGAATTCCATATCATAAACATACATACTCACATAAACACATAATTAAACACCATTAATCACTAATTAAGAACATAATTAAAAGGATTACCTCCAATTCTTGAAGGGAAGAAGAAAAAAAAATTGAAAGAGAGAAAGAGAGGAAATGGTCGTATGTAAGGGTAGACAAAAGAGTGTTTGAATGCTTCTACACACTTCTATATATATATATATATATATATATATATATATATATAGGGAGTGGTTCTAATAAAAAGGGACATTAAAGTATAAAATAGGAAATGATCTGGGCCATTAGATCAACACCATCCGACGGTCCTGATTAAAACAAAAATCGCGCCATTATATATACATAAGGTTATTTTCGTAAAATTTGAAGTGGGCGGTTATGCGTTCAAAAAATAATGCATTTCATAGTTAAATACAATGCATTTCATAGTTAAATGCAATGCATGACTCAAATTACATTTTCACAATGCATTTCATAGTTAAAAGCAATGCATTTTTCGGTCAAGATCTCAACCGTCCGATCATGAAAATCTAAGGCCCAGATCATTTCCTATTTTATACCTTAATGTTCCTTTTTATTTGAACTCCATCCTATATATATATATATATATATATATATTATTTAGCCATTAAGAAAGAAAATATCTTAGATATTTATAAAAAATCTTAGATATTTTTCTTAAATATCTCCTAATATTTAAAAAAATATATATATATTTTTCTAGGGCGCATCCCGGCTCTAAGTCGAACAACCTGTAAACATTCGAAATCGAATCCGTTAGTTCAAAATCATCTAAAAATAATTCAATTCGTATACCTCTATTTTATTTTTATTTATATAACTTGCCTAAAATAATATTAATAATAACTTTAAAAGTTTGGGGTATTACACCTTTGAGATATCGTAATATTTTCTTGGCTGCTATCATGTGTGATTCTTTGGGGTTGGCCTAGTATCTTGCACATACTCCAACTGCAAAAGTAATGTCAGGTCGACTAGCAGTTAGATATAATAATGAGCCAATGATACCTTTGTATTGAGTTATGTTTGTTGGTTTTCCCTCTAGATCTGGATCAATCTTCCCATTAGTCTGCATTGGAATCTTGACAGGTTTGTTGTCTTTAACTCCAAACTTGGTGATCAAATCCTATATGTACTTTGTTTGGTTTATAAATATACCATCAGGTAGCTACTTAACCTGTAAACCTAAGAAGAAATTCATCTCGCCCATCATGGACATTTAATACTTGTTCTTCATCAGATCTGCAAACTTATCACACAGATAACTAGATTGAGATCCAAAAATAATATCATCAACGTATGTACTAATAGGATATTTTCTTTCTTTGATGATGAATAGTGTTTTGTCAACTGATCCTCCTCGAAACCCTGACTCCAGCAGGAAGGTTGACAGTGTCTCATACCAAGCTCTTGGAGCTTGCATTAACTCATAAACTGCTTTAGCTAATCTGTAGACTTTCTGACCTGGATTGCCTTCTTCAAATCTAGGTAGCTACTCTACATAGACCTCCTCTTCCAGAATATCGTTTAAGAAAGCGCTCTTGACATCCATCTGGTACACCTTGAATCTCTTATAAGTTGCATATACCAAGAACAGTCTGATTGCTTCCAATCTGGCAACTGGCGCAAACGTCTCATCGAATTCTATGCCTTCTTATTGACTGTATCCTTTAGCAACTAATATGGCTTTGTTTCTTACAACTTCTTCATTCTCATCTCGTTTATTCTTGAATACCCATTTAACATCTATTACTCTCTGGTGTTTAGGTCGATCTACAAGATACCACACTTTGTTTCTCTTGAACTCATTAAGCTTTTCTTGGATAGAAACGATCCAGTCTGCATATTGTAGTGCTTCATATGCATCAGCTGGTTCAACATGAGATAGATAGCAACTTAATAGTGCGCTCTCTCCATGCATCCTTCTGGTCTTCACACGGTCTGATGGGTTCCCAACAATCTTTCTAGTGGATGATGATCTTGGATCCACTTTCTGCACCTAGACATCTCTTCTTCTGATATCTCAGGCTTCGGTTCTTCTATTGGTTCCTCGAGTTCTGGTTGTGCTGTTGAGGTTGCTTGGAAAGGATTTTCATCTTCTATCTCTTGGTTGACATTCGAGTTGTAGTTTATCTCTTTGGATTCATCAGGTTGACTTTGAGCAGGTTCACTCTTGTTGGTCCCGAAAGAGCAAGGTTTGGTGTATGGGGGGGAATACACCAAATGCAAACTTTTTCAGTTTACTTGACTATTTCAATCAGAGAGATGTGAGCTTTCTGAATTACAGATTGCTCAAGGTGATAGAATGAATTGATTTTCTAATCGATTAGATTCTATCCAGATAAAGTCTCTCAAGTGAGATATACAAAGCAGAAAGTAAGTGTGAACTCAAATTCCAGCAATGTACTGTGTGCGGAATAATGGTGGACTTAGTTGGTGCTCTTGTTAAGAAAATCTTTTGAAAAACTTAATCGAGTATTTAGAAGATAGATTAAGAATGCAGGTTTGAAAGAGTATGATAGATAGAGAATAAAAACAACTGAATATGAAATGCAGAATTTAAATGGCACAGTTATTTTTACGTGGTTCGGGAAACCCCCTACGTCCACGGTCTAATCCAAACTGGATTAGATATCCACTACTAGGATACTCTTCTTATTTATACTCGCTGAGAAACGAGCCACAAGTTCCAATTACAAACCTTATTGAAACTTATGCACGAATAAGGGTCGTGTCCCTTTACAACTTACAGAAAATTACTGTAAACAGGTTATCTTCACGTTAATCCACTAGAAAACTACTAGCTAGTAAAGATCTCCTTCTTCTCTCGATAAGACAAACTTGAATCGAGGTGTGATTGCGATCACGAACAGTTTGAAGCTTTTGTTTGATTTGGAGATAGAATGCTTGAGAATATTTCTGCAGTATAGCGCTTGCGTATCTATTCAGACTTTGAAACTTCAAACATATATAGGCTCTGAATTTGAAATTCTAGCCGTTTGTTGATTGGCGTGATTTGATTTGTGGATTGCCAATCAATCATATCTCTTCTTTCCTTGTAGAGTTGTTGATTGAATCTTCTATGAATGGTAAGCAGATCATCTGTGATTGCTTTCCTTCTCCATGTCAATCAGTGATTCAATTTCCAAATCTCAAATGGAAAGTCTTTAATGCTTCATCGACAGGTTTTGTTCTGCTCTTTCTGGTTTGCTTCTAACCTTCTGGTTGTGTCCTCTCTGGTCTAGTGTCTTTCTGGTTGAATATTGACTTAGACACTTTCTGGTTGAGGTACTTTCTGGTAGAGCATTCTTTAACCACTTTCTGTTCGAGGCATCTTCCATCTTTCTGGCTGAAGCTTCTCTGGTTCAACTTTCTGTTAAAGTTGACTAGCTTCATTTTCTGTTTGAGACTCTCTGGTTTAGCATTCTGTCTTGAGACTTGCTGGTTTTGAGTCTTTCTGGTTTAGCATTTTCTGTCTTGAGACTTGCTGGTTTTGAGTCTTTCTGGTTTAGCATTTTCTGTTGAAGTTGTCTTGCTGGTTTTGATTTCTGACCGAGACAACTTCTATCTTTCTGGTTGAACGAGCTTCGACTATCTGGTTTGCTGAAACCAAAAAGAAAGGTACAGAACATGTATAATACCAAGTGTGTTTTGTAAGAGCAACATCAAAACTCAGAATATTTTATGGGGTTCCCAACAATCTTCTAGTTGTAAAGGTTCACTACTTTCTGGAACTGGTCTGTCCTCATAAAATTCAACGTGAGGTTTCAGCTATAGGTTGGACATCATCTTCTTCACCTTCAAGTGAATTCCAGATCATAACATCTTCGAGTACTATTCCTCCTGATCTTGTAGTAGTGATCTGATTATTAACCTGTTCTTCTCCAGTTTCCCTGTATTCAAGAATAGATTCATCAAAAACAATATGAAGTGTTACCTCCACAACATGAGTCTTCCTATTGTAAACTCGATAAGCTTTGCTAACATCAGAATATCCTAAGACTATTCCAGAGTCAGCTTTACTATCAAAAGTTTTCAATTGAGATTTCTCATTGTTATGAATGTAACACGTACAACCAAAGGTACAAAAATACTTAATCCTGGGTTTCCGTGTCTGAGAGTGATAACTGATCTGTTCTGTGTGTAACAGGCTATGTAGATAGCTTCCGTCCAAAACTTCTTTGGCAGATTGGTCTCATTAAGCATGGTGCGTGCTGCTTCTTTAAGTCATCTGTTCCACCTTTCAACAACTCCATTATGTTGAGGTATTCTTGCGGCAGATGTCTGATGAGTTATACCCATCTGGTTGCAATATGCTTCGATCTTCTGATTCAGAAACTCCGTTCCACGATCTGTTCTAATAATCATGATGGTGGTCTCTTTTTTTCGAGTGATCTTGTTGAAGAAATCAGGTAACTTCTCCAACGTTTCCTTTTACTTAAACAAAAACATAACCCATGTAAATCTTGAATAATCATCAATAATGACCAATGTATACTTTCTACCGTTGATACTTAATGGCGTTAGTGGGCCAAATAAGTCTAGATGTAGTAAATCCAATATTCTGGTAGATGAGTGAGCTGCTTTGTTGGCGAATGATGACTTGGCCTGCTTCCCAGCTTGGCATGCTTCACAGATATGATCTTTATCATATACTTGATCCGGTAATCCTTCGACTAGCTTCTCTCTTATAATCTTGTTGATGGATTTGAAATTCAGATGGCTAAGTCGTTTGTGCCATAACCAGCTTGTCTCCGAGATAGTCTTAGTAACTAAGCATGTCTCGATCTGGTTTGTCCATGCACAATATATAACTTGTTCTGCAATTTTCCGGTAAGAAGAATTTTATCTCCTTTCTAATTTTTCACAAAACAGTTGTTAGCATCAAAAATAATTTGATTACCATTAGAACAAAGTTGACTAACAGAGAATAGATTATGACTAAGACCTTCAACATAAGAGATATTTGAAATAGTGGTCTTGTCAATCTTAACATTACCATGTCTGCTGGTATAACCTTTTGAGTTACAACCAAAGGTTACATGTGGACCTTGTCTCTCTACATATTCTGATAATAGGTTCTTGTCACAAGTCATATGCTTTGAACATCCACTATCAATGATCCAAATTGATCATTTCGCTACTTGACTCCTTCTTGAATTTCTTCTATCCTCATTCTGATCAAGTCCATTGCCAATTCTCATGTAGCATTCATCACAATCTTCTTCTTGATCATGTGCATAGAATGCTTCATCGTTCTCTGATGAGCTGTCTGAGAAATGACTTGAGCTGCTTGAGTCTTCTTCTGCTAGCATAGCTTTGCGCTGAGCTTTAAGTTTTCGATCTCTCTTTGCTCTTAGATCTTTTCTCTGACTCTTGGATAGGTCGGGACAGTCTGTCTTGAAGTGACTTGTTCTGCCACAACCATAGCAAGTATAGTGAGTAGAATTAGTAGATTTGTTAGAGCTTCTTACCTCATGTTTGCTATCAGATCGATCTTGGTCTCTACTCTTCTGGTACTTGTTCTTGTTGTCTTTGTAGAATCTATGATATTTCCTCGATCTGGTCTCCATTTTATCCATTCTCTTTGTGATCATAGCAAATTCTTTGAGCAGTTTATCATAAGAACTCTCTTCTGCTGCTACAGGTGCAACTGGTTCTTCTGCTGCAATCTTGTGAAAGCTATCTCCTTATCTTTCTTGGAGCTGCTTTCACTCTTCTTGCTGGATGAGTGATATGGTCCATGGATTCTATTCACATCACATTCATGATCAGCTAGATGATCAAATAATGTTTAAGTGGTGAGGGTGTTGAAATTAGCTCGTAGAGGTTGCATGACTGCATATATCTCTCAGCTTGGTGGTAGTGCTCTGATGACTTTGAGATTCTTCTCTCTCTAGGTATACTTGTATTTCTTGAAAGCAGATACCTCCAGTAGAATTTCAATGAAGTTGTTCTTCATTTGTTCAATGGTCTCTCCAGGTCTCATCTTGAAGTCATCGAACTTGTTGCAGGCCATCGACAACTTGTTCTCAATCATGGCTTCTGATCCTAGGCCGAGTTCACACAATGCTTCCCACATCTCTTTAGCTGTGTCCAAATCTTGAATTTTGGCCAGATGGACTCCTTTGACTGTGCTGAAAATGATTCCCTAAGCAAAGTCATCCAGATTTGCTTCGTGTTGTTCTTCAGATGTATACGTTCTGGGATCTTTGAGCACGTTCTCTTTGACTACTCCAGTTTACGTGATACGAGTCTTCTATTTATAGATCGCCAATGGACCTTCTTCTATCACTTTCCACATCAGACAATGGTGAGCTTTTAAGCAAGTCTTGATTCTGAAACTCCATTCTCTGTATCATTGGATAGAGAATTCTTTGCAGGCTCTAATGACAGAAGATTCCATAATAGAAAATAGTATGCATGTGAATGAAAATAGGTTTAACTATATCTATTCAAGTTGACCACGCAGGTTTCAACCTTGTGAAACATAAATAATGATCTGTTGAACCACTGCTCTGGCACCACTTGTTAGTCCTGAAAGAGCAAGGTTTGGTGTATGGGGGGGGGGGTGTGAATACACCAAATACAAACTTTTTAGTTTACTTG
>JAPKLX010002031.1:0-15789 GCA_026898415.1 Leonotis leonurus
GCTGTTTTCTCGCTTTCCCCCTCGCACAGCTCGCTGCTTCTCTCGCTGTCTTCCTAGCAGCGAGCTGTCCCTCCAACAATGAGCTGTCTCGCTGTCTCTCTAACAGCGAGCTGTCTCCTTCCTCTTCTCTCTCGCTGCTCTTTCTTACTCTCTCGTTGCCTTTCTTCTTCCTTTCTTTCTCTGCTCTCTTTTCTTCTCACAGCTAGCTGCCTCCTGCAGTTAGCTGTCTTTCCTTTGCCCCCTCGCTCTCTTTCACCCTCACGCTGCTCTCTTTCTAGTCTCTACTTTTGCCTCTCTCGTGACAGCTAACTGTTTCTTCTTTATTTTATTTGATCATTGTCTATTTTACTTACTTAGAGAACATTTTAGGATTATAATAATTCCCTTCCTTCTCAAATTTTATGAGTTAATGGAGTCTTATTAATGGCCATGGTTTCAGATTGGTTTTGGTTGGTTCGAGGTCGTCTAGTGTTGTTTATAACCTGTTCGGAGCTCGTCCGAACTGTTCTTAGATCCATTCATTAACATTCTGAGGTAATATGAGGCTGTTCGGAGGAAATCCTTATTTCATATACTTCTTATTACTCTAACTCGTTAGGTGTAAATCTTATATTCTTCTTCTTTTATTATGCAGCTCATCGGTTAGGGTAGGTTGTTCATCCATATTCATCTGATTTCATCCACATTATTTAAGCAATACATAGAAGCATGATTTTCTTACGTTAAGAGCATGTCTCTCTAAGTTCAACTGCAGTCCCTACATTCATGGTCCAAGCTTCTACGTTTGAAATCAGTTCTTAAGTTCAAAGTTCAAGCTAGGTTCATTCTAAAGCTGTTTTGCATGTGTAATCCATTCCTAAATCTAGTCCTAAGAAGCATGAACATAAAATGCTAAAGCTTCAAACTCTTACCTCAAGATGTCTCTATATTCTCTTTCGTGCACACCACTACTGTTACTTCACTTCTTCTGGTTTCCTTCGAATTCCAAATCCGGCAGCGTTTTGGTATGGTGATATTTGGGTGTGGGTTGAGTTAAAAATTCTCCCCCTTTATATAGAAGATTGAATCCTTAACCCTTACTAATCTTATGCGTTAATTGCTTATTCTTTTTTTTTTTTTTTTGATTCGCAGGCATGGCGATTGGTGGAGACATGAGGCGTCGCTGTGCAGCTAGGATTAGTAGGGAGTAGGGTGCCTGTTACACGCTAATGCCTTGCTAAATCTGATTATGGGGAATCTAACCGTTTGCACGCTTGCTTCCTTTCCTACACTTCCGATCCACGCTGGCGTCTTACGTGTATTTATATTGTATGCATATATATATACATATGTTTCCCCCCCCTCGGCTAGGTGCAGGTTCGAAACCCAGCAGCCCATTTATAGAGTACATTCTTCCTTTATATATATATAACTGTATATTACACCTTCTTACTAATTATACTTCTTATTTTTAGCAATTAAGCATTTGTACAAATTATAATATTATGCCATGGGTCTTAATGTATGATGATATCGATTAACGAATAGTACGTATCGTAACAATGGAGATTAATAATAGTAACTAATAACATATCTTAGGTTAAATAATAACGGAGTTGCTACTCGTCATCAAATTTAAATACATACTTGAGACCAAGGGTTTCGTAATAATGACAAATTTCGAGGGATTCACTACCTATGTCGGAATTCAAAAATGCGGGGTATTACATATCTCTTCGTCACCCGAGTCATACAAAGGTGAGTTAGAAATAGGAGAGGAATAATTATTTTCTACCTCATTGTTGTCGAGTCCGTTGTCATGACCCATGAGGCATTCATCCCATTCGAGGTCCAGCTCGTTAGCCAGAAAGGCTTTATCGTTCTCAGACGAGCTGTTGGTAAAAGTGCTTGGAGCAGTTTGTTCTTCAGCAAGCATGGCCTTACGTTGTTCTTTAAGCTTTTTGTCTTGTTTGCTTCTTAGCTCCTCTCTTTCTGCCTTAAAAATATCGGGGCAGTCTGTCTTGAAATGACCTTTCCTACCACATTTAAAACAGGAAAATTCAGATAGGTCAGCTTTAACATATGAGGTGGATTTTACCTCATTCCTTTTCTCAGGTCGATCTCCAGATCGATCTCTTCCTTTGAAATTTCTACTGTGATCTTTGTATAGGCGTTTATATCTGTTTGCCCTAAGTTCCATCTTCTGGAATCTTTGGGCCATGAGTGAGTATTCCTCGAAAAAGTTCTTGGTGGGGTAGTTTTTGTCATCAGAACTTGATGAATCTTTCACCACCACAACCGGTGCAGATTTTCTTTCCACCTCCTTTTCTTTTAGCTTGGTTTTGAAGGCAGTTTCCTTATCATGGTTTCCTGCAGAGGAAGGTTTGCTAGAGGATGAATTAGTTAAACCATGAATACAATTTATCTCGTACTCATTTCCAGTTAGTAAATCAAATAGAGAGTCAGTGGTAAGAGAATTAAACTCTGGCATCATGGGATGCATGGCTGAGTAGATTTCCCAAGTAGCTGGTAGAGCTCGGATCACTTTTAAGTTTTTCTCTCGTTGAGAATACTTGTTTTTGTCGATCATGGCTATTTCAATCAGAACTTCAGTGAACCGGTTCTTCATTTGGGCTATAGTTTCTCCCGACTTCATTTTGAACTCTTCAAATTTATTACAAGCAATGGACAACTTGTTTTCTTGGATGATGTCTGATCCACGACTAATTTCCTTGAGTACATCCCACATCTCCTTGGCAGTTTGAAGATGTCTGATTTTGGCCAAGTATACCCCTCTTACTGTACTCGAAATTAGTCCTTTGGCAAAGTCATCGAGTCTAGCTTCTTTTCTTTCTTCTGCCGTATATTCATCAATAGTCTTCTCCTTTTCAACTATGATCAATGAAGGGGTTGGACCAGTTCCATCCTTTATCTCAGCACTTCCCTTGTTCATAATTTTGATGGGTCCATCAGTAATGACCTTCCACATTTTGATGTGTTGAGCACGCAAGCACATCTCGATTCTGAAACTCCAGTCATCATATCCAGCAATGGAGAAATCCTCACAAGCACGGAACATTTGTCCTTCCATAACTTCAAGGTAGATGGTTAAATGAATGCACATGCAATATGCTGTGAAAACGTTTTCAGGATCTATCCAAGATGACCACACAGTGATAATCTCTTGTGTATTAGAAACAATGGTCAAAATGGACCACTGCTCTGATACCACTTGTTAGTCCCGAAAGAGCTAGTTTGGTGTATGGGGGGGGGGGGGTGAATACACCAATTCAAAATTTTTGGTTTACTTGTTTCAAATATAAGTATAAGGCTTAAGCACACTTCAAGACTAAGATAGCTTAGGGTAGCAATGCAAATCTTCTTGTTAGGAAGATTTAATCTTGCTCAAATAATACCTTATATGTGAAAACAGTAATCAAGAATATCAAATACAGATTTAAACTTGATTAGTGTTGTGTGCGGAATATGGTGGTTAATGCTCTTTTTAATGAGTAAAACGTTTTCTTCCTTGAGGTGATTAACAACCCAGATTTAATATGCAAGAGTATGAAGAAGATGATAATAAAGTAAAACAGAAATAAAGAACACAAGCAGTTAACGTGGTTCGGGATAAACTTTCCCTACGTCCACGGCTCGATCAAATCTAGATCGAATAACTTCACTAGCTTTCTCCTTTATTTTTACTCGTTGAGTACGAGCCACAAGAATTATCAAAACTAGATAACTTCTTGTGATTACAAATCTTTTTCCTAAGATTGAAAACTACAATCTAGGAATACAACTGGATCAAAACTAGATCCTAACTTTGGGTTTTGGTAAAAACAAATTTCCAGAAAGTAAATCTTCAAAATAATAAACACAACAGAGAATTCTTGAAGGTTGGATGTGTTTAGAGCGTTGAGAGCTTGAAGATTTTTGAGCATAGTAATTGCAGGATAATAGCTTGAATTCTCGTGCTTCTTTCTGGAGGTGAAAGTGGAATATATAGCCTCAATGAAGAAACTATCCATTGGAGACGAAGATGTCCTTCCCTCATTGCATTAATGGCAGCATTAAATGCATGGCAGGGTTGTGGAGACACGCGCTGCCACAAGAGAGTTGTTTTCACCTTTCACGCGATTTCCCAATGTATTGTCATACGGGGAATGATTCACCGTACTGGAATTTTGATATCCTTGTACTTCATTCCTTAAAGTATGCCTTTGATGTGACAATACACAAAGTGGTTGACTTATGACAACTTTAGGTATGTCGGCAGTCCACCATAGTTACTGTGAGGAGCAGCTTGATTTTGATGTCATACCAGCTCGCTGTCCTACATGTTGTAACTTCATCTCTTTGATTCTTCATTGAATGTGACGACCAGATCGTTTTTGGTATAAAACTATCTGCTATATATATGGTAGAGGTGATAAGATCATTTTTGGATACCAACGATCTGCCGCTTGAGATGACTGCAGATTAATGCAATCATTTGGAACGAGCTGCTTCCGCCAATAGTAATGACTTGAAATAATGTTGTTGGCGAGCGAGCAGTGAACTGATTTTGAGAACGAGCTGCCCATCCATTTGTAATCAATGAAAACGATCTGATGTTAGTTCCAAGCAGCGAGCTGACTTTGAGGAACTAGCTGCTAAACCACTTGTAAAAAAGTTACAAGTAAATTTTATCTTCTAAGCTAATTCTAGTCTATGGAACCAGATCGTTATAAGTGTGTTTGAAACTTCAAACCACTTTTACATTTGTCATCTGTTGATAGATAAACTAAAAATCGAAACCAAAACAAGTATGAATATCAGTGAGCTGTTTATGTAGAAAGCAGATCGTTATTATTATATAGAAAACGATCTGCTTACTGCATTAGGAGCTAGCTGGCTTACAAAGGACAAAACTTGTTATCTTAGTAATCATTTTGTCCAGGATACCTTTACTTAGAATAATACAGATCGTTATTTATGTACTAAAAACGATCTGCTTCTATTACACTTAAGATATTCCTTAATAGATGACAATGACTACTTGGTTTTCAAAACATCAAAGTGTAGTTTCGAGGAACATCATCAAAACAAATATAAATTCATGGGGTTCCCAACAATGGTACCGTATGTGCTTACCGTTATATTAACTTGGACAATGTTAGCATATGATCTCACACTGAGTATACCTTTTGTATGCTCATGCCCCACTTTAAACATTTTCAGGTACTTGAGTTCGGAGATGCGTGGCGTGTCGAATGACGTACCAGTTTATTGTACATTATGTTTCCGCATGCATACTAAGTACTTCTTATTTTGGAAATGTTTTAAAATGTTGACTTATAGTTTTTGGACGGATCATATATTACGATATCTGCATCATGAATTATTGTTATCATGATTTGTATGTATATTGAAAGTTTTGCTATGTTTGTTTGGTTCAAATGTTTTTGTTAGGTTGTGCAAGATATATATATAATGAAAATTATTATATAGTTTTCTGCATTCAAATGTTTTAAAAAATATATATATATATATATATATTTAGTTTATTTAATTATTATTGGAGTTAGGGTGTTACAGATCTGTGGAACATCCTCCTAGTATAATTCATTAAAATAACCATCATCTTCTCTACTGCCTTTTGTAGTTGGTCTGAGGTGATCTCTGACAAGTCCATCCCTTCATCCTTCAATCTATAGGCGTGTTGAATCATTTGCATCATGTCATATGTTGTCTTGCTGGTTCTATCTCCTATGGGCATCAGAACACTTGTCTCATGCCCTTGCTTCTCATCTTTCCAAGTGAGATAGAAGGTGGCAACCTGCTTAGGCAAGTACATCTCCGGATGGGATGTAACAATATTATTGAACCATAAATGGAGATTGAAACAATTACTAACATATAATTATCAACTATATATAAAGGTAAAATATACCAACTTTATCCATTTTCATCAAGAACACGTTGAACATCATATAAGGATTTCCAGAAATTTTGCATAACCATGTTCATGATTCTTATTCTAAGCATGTTAAAGCTAAAGCTAAAAATAGTAAATACATGAGTCATCATCCTCTAAGCATGTTCAATTACAACAACAATAATTATAGGACAAAAATATATCATGCAAAGTATAGATAGTTACGATAACTCCAGAAATCTGAAGAACTTATATCATGCTTATAAAACAATATAAAAACACATATAGATATAAAATATAAACATAAAAAAAAATATTTTCATTTCTTGACAATGGCGAAAATTTCCTCAAGCTTTTGAAAGCCGTGAGTATGAAAAACTACAATGGGTTCGGGTGAAATATATTTTTGAACTTCGGCTACACGCTCAGGGAACTTCAAACTGACTGGTGTCATTTTCGAAAGATCTTTGAAGGTTTTGAAAGAGTTTTGAAAGAAATTTGTAAAGAGATTTGAAGTCTATAAATACTTAAAGCTCGAGAATTATGAAGAAGGTAGTGAACAGTTACTGAGTAAGATACGCATATATATAAGTAAATAATGAACAGTTCAGATTAAAAGTTGAAAAATCAAGAGTTGAGATTAATCCTCCCTTTTTCATTTTTCCTCTTGATCTCTTCTGAATTGCCGCCTTAGAGACGCGTTTGATACACGCGATGGACACCTAGGGTTAGGATTAGGTGCGTGTTATTTCTGCTACGCCTTTGCAATTTTCTTTCTTTATTTTAGGTAATAATTTACCTCAATTACACTTTCCAATACCTGTAATAATCATTACAATTATGTAAGATTTATCAAATCTTTTCTGATAAATAGCTTATATACTAAGATTAAGTTGGTAATTATCAGAAATTGATACGAATTTCTGATTTTTCCCCTTCATTAAGGAATCTTTTATGGAAAATTAATTTTCACGTGGTATGACTAATTTTGTTGCATCTTGACAAGTAGTCTGGTGTTTGAAGTGATCTGTACTCCTTCTTTCCAGTGATCCGCTTTCTGTTAATCTTTTCCCAGTGATCTACATAGTGATCTGGTTCTAGTGAACGGTATCCAGTTAACTGCATAAATTCTTTGTTTGGTGATCTGCATAATGATGATCTGTTGAGTGATCTGGATTTAGTGATCTGGTATTGATCTGGTTCTTTCATCCAAGCTTAGCAATCCTAGTTTTCCACATAGCATCTTGAACCTCTTCTCAGGTAATGTCTTTGTTAGAATGTCAGCTCGCTGCATTTCTGCGTGTATTTTCTCGATCTGCACATGCTTCATTTTTACATGATTTCCTATAAAGTGATGTCTCACATCCACATGTTTGCATCTTGTATGTAAGACTGGATTTTGAGTGATAGCAATGGCACTCAAGCTGTCACATAATATAAGTATCTCCTTCACATTGATCTCATAATCTTTGAGCTGCTGCTTAAGCCATATTATCTGTGCACAACAGCTTCCAGCGGCCATATACTATGCTTCTATTGTTGATGTAGCCAATGATGTCTGTTTCTTTGAGAACCACAAGATCAGCTTATTTCCAAGAAACTGACAAGTTCTAGAAGTTGACTTTCTGTCTAACTTACATCCTGCATAATCTGAATCAGAGTAACCTGTTAGTTCAAAGTTATCATCACACGGATACCATAGTCCTATGTTTGTTATTCCTTTTGTAACGCCCCCATTCTTTAAATAAGGATATTACGAAAAAACTTTACTTTTCTTTCATCATTTAATATTATAAATGATATTATGAATTATGTTTTAAGATAAGCAGCGGAGAGTATAATAAAAATTTTACAAACGGACGGCATATCCCCTATAATTATGTATATGCCACCCTGAAATAATGACCACCAGCAACAAATCACAATACCAAATAGGGACACAGCCCTCATCAAAATATACCCATATCAAAAAGTCATTACAAGAACAACTTTGTTTAGTTAACCAAAACTAATTAAGTTTGTTTTCAACCAAACATTCACATATACATAAAAGCTGAGAGAATGTTCATAGGGTCCACTTCCATCTGCTCCAGCCGTCGAGCCTCTCAGCCTGCAAAATATGACAGCATGTGGGGAACGTGAGTATGCAAGCACACTCAGTGGAGAATACACTGCAAGCAGTTATAACCAATTGTGCAAGTCACATAGCATAATGAACAACTTTAATTATCTTGTCGGCAAGACTAGTCTCTCCCCTCGAGGGTACTTTATACGCCACACAGGCAATGATTCGCCACACAGGCCATAATACGCCACACAGGCAAGAATACGCCACACAGGCCACGCCACACAGACAAGAATACGCCACACAGGCAAGTTCATATGAATGCAACAGACACAACAATGATTATAACCATCAACTTACAGATAGCGTAAACCCCACCTCGTGACGATGTTTCACAAAGACTTTTCACTTGCTTGGTTGTCCGGCTTGAGCTCTGGATACGGTGCCACCTAGCACTTTAAATAACTTTAACTTATTACACCTTGAAAGTATAAACTTATTATAACTTAAAACTCATATCATTTGAAATTATACAAAACTCGATTTATACATTTATGTAGTTCTTGAGACTACAACACAATCTAATTTAACATTATGAAATTAATATAACAAGATAAAAATATTAATAAATAAGTTAAGCAATATTTCTCAATTCAAAATATAAAACATAGAATGTAATTACTAAATTCCGAACTTAAACCACAAGTTTCCGACATCAATTATGGACACTTGGCTTATCGGTTTCCAAAAATATAACCTCGAGTATATATTTTAAGGATTGGACTATAAAACTCCTAAAGAAATGTTTTGGATTCGGCATCGATTTGAAGCCGGAAAATTATACTCAATTCGCGCAGCTCCCGCAGCGCGTAGAATTAACACCCTAACTTTGTCAGGTCATAACTCCCTCGTCCGAATCCCAATTTACAATCCGAAGGTACCGTTAGAAAGACGATGAAAAGATATTTAAAATGGTATCTGATATGATGGGTTTTGGATATATAAAATGGACAAAAATTAACTCGCAACCTGCTGCCCTGCTTCTGCCGAAAATGGAAAATTTAATTCATCGATTTTCGCCGACGTATTAACGACAACCCATGGTAGCAGCCCCGCTGCCGCCTCCGCCTCTCCTCCACCGGCGGCCCTTCCTCCATAACACAACCCTAACCCAACTCATCATAACCATGAATTCCATATCATAAACATACATACTCACATAAACACATAATTAAACACCATTAATCACTAATTAAGAACATAATTAAAAGGATTACCTCCAATTCTTGAAGGGAAGAAGAAAAAAAAATTGAAAGAGAGAAAGAGAGGAAATGGTCGTATGTAAGGGTAGACAAAAGAGTGTTTGAATGCTTCTACACACTTCTATATATATATATATATATATATATATATATATATATAGGGAGTGGTTCTAATAAAAAGGGACATTAAAGTATAAAATAGGAAATGATCTGGGCCATTAGATCAACACCATCCGACGGTCCTGATTAAAACAAAAATCGCGCCATTATATATACATAAGGTTATTTTCGTAAAATTTGAAGTGGGCGGTTATGCGTTCAAAAAATAATGCATTTCATAGTTAAATACAATGCATTTCATAGTTAAATGCAATGCATGACTCAAATTACATTTTCACAATGCATTTCATAGTTAAAAGCAATGCATTTTTCGGTCAAGATCTCAACCGTCCGATCATGAAAATCTAAGGCCCAGATCATTTCCTATTTTATACCTTAATGTTCCTTTTTATTTGAACTCCATCCTATATATATATATATATATATATATATTATTTAGCCATTAAGAAAGAAAATATCTTAGATATTTATAAAAAATCTTAGATATTTTTCTTAAATATCTCCTAATATTTAAAAAAATATATATATATTTTTCTAGGGCGCATCCCGGCTCTAAGTCGAACAACCTGTAAACATTCGAAATCGAATCCGTTAGTTCAAAATCATCTAAAAATAATTCAATTCGTATACCTCTATTTTATTTTTATTTATATAACTTGCCTAAAATAATATTAATAATAACTTTAAAAGTTTGGGGTATTACACCTTTGAGATATCGTAATATTTTCTTGGCTGCTATCATGTGTGATTCTTTGGGGTTGGCCTAGTATCTTGCACATACTCCAACTGCAAAAGTAATGTCAGGTCGACTAGCAGTTAGATATAATAATGAGCCAATGATACCTTTGTATTGAGTTATGTTTGTTGGTTTTCCCTCTAGATCTGGATCAATCTTCCCATTAGTCTGCATTGGAATCTTGACAGGTTTGTTGTCTTTAACTCCAAACTTGGTGATCAAATCCTATATGTACTTTGTTTGGTTTATAAATATACCATCAGG
The DNA here is from genome assembly GCA_026898415.1 of Leonotis leonurus. Taxonomy (NCBI): domain Eukaryota; kingdom Viridiplantae; phylum Streptophyta; class Magnoliopsida; order Lamiales; family Lamiaceae; genus Leonotis; species Leonotis leonurus. The sequence goes on from JAPKLX010002031.1 coordinate 10,347, forward strand.
TAGCTACTTAACCTGTAAACCTAAGAAGAAATTCATCTCGCCCATCATGGACATTTAATACTTGTTCTTCATCAGATCTGCAAACTTATCACACAGATAACTAGATTGAGATCCAAAAATAATATCATCAACGTATGTACTAATAGGATATTTTCTTTCTTTGATGATGAATAGTGTTTTGTCAACTGATCCTCCTCGAAACCCTGACTCCAGCAGGAAGGTTGACAGTGTCTCATACCAAGCTCTTGGAGCTTGCATTAACTCATAAACTGCTTTAGCTAATCTGTAGACTTTCTGACCTGGATTGCCTTCTTCAAATCTAGGTAGCTACTCTACATAGACCTCCTCTTCCAGAATATCGTTTAAGAAAGCGCTCTTGACATCCATCTGGTACACCTTGAATCTCTTATAAGTTGCATATACCAAGAACAGTCTGATTGCTTCCAATCTGGCAACTGGCGCAAACGTCTCATCGAATTCTATGCCTTCTTATTGACTGTATCCTTTAGCAACTAATATGGCTTTGTTTCTTACAACTTCTTCATTCTCATCTCGTTTATTCTTGAATACCCATTTAACATCTATTACTCTCTGGTGTTTAGGTCGATCTACAAGATACCACACTTTGTTTCTCTTGAACTCATTAAGCTTTTCTTGGATAGAAACGATCCAGTCTGCATATTGTAGTGCTTCATATGCATCAGCTGGTTCAACATGAGATAGATAGCAACTTAATAGTGCGCTCTCTCCATGCATCCTTCTGGTCTTCACACGGTCTGATGGGTTCCCAACAATCTTTCTAGTGGATGATGATCTTGGATCCACTTTCTGCACCTAGACATCTCTTCTTCTGATATCTCAGGCTTCGGTTCTTCTATTGGTTCCTCGAGTTCTGGTTGTGCTGTTGAGGTTGCTTGGAAAGGATTTTCATCTTCTATCTCTTGGTTGACATTCGAGTTGTAGTTTATCTCTTTGGATTCATCAGGTTGACTTTGAGCAGGTTCACTCTTGTTGGTCCCGAAAGAGCAAGGTTTGGTGTATGGGGGGGAATACACCAAATGCAAACTTTTTCAGTTTACTTGACTATTTCAATCAGAGAGATGTGAGCTTTCTGAATTACAGATTGCTCAAGGTGATAGAATGAATTGATTTTCTAATCGATTAGATTCTATCCAGATAAAGTCTCTCAAGTGAGATATACAAAGCAGAAAGTAAGTGTGAACTCAAATTCCAGCAATGTACTGTGTGCGGAATAATGGTGGACTTAGTTGGTGCTCTTGTTAAGAAAATCTTTTGAAAAACTTAATCGAGTATTTAGAAGATAGATTAAGAATGCAGGTTTGAAAGAGTATGATAGATAGAGAATAAAAACAACTGAATATGAAATGCAGAATTTAAATGGCACAGTTATTTTTACGTGGTTCGGGAAACCCCCTACGTCCACGGTCTAATCCAAACTGGATTAGATATCCACTACTAGGATACTCTTCTTATTTATACTCGCTGAGAAACGAGCCACAAGTTCCAATTACAAACCTTATTGAAACTTATGCACGAATAAGGGTCGTGTCCCTTTACAACTTACAGAAAATTACTGTAAACAGGTTATCTTCACGTTAATCCACTAGAAAACTACTAGCTAGTAAAGATCTCCTTCTTCTCTCGATAAGACAAACTTGAATCGAGGTGTGATTGCGATCACGAACAGTTTGAAGCTTTTGTTTGATTTGGAGATAGAATGCTTGAGAATATTTCTGCAGTATAGCGCTTGCGTATCTATTCAGACTTTGAAACTTCAAACATATATAGGCTCTGAATTTGAAATTCTAGCCGTTTGTTGATTGGCGTGATTTGATTTGTGGATTGCCAATCAATCATATCTCTTCTTTCCTTGTAGAGTTGTTGATTGAATCTTCTATGAATGGTAAGCAGATCATCTGTGATTGCTTTCCTTCTCCATGTCAATCAGTGATTCAATTTCCAAATCTCAAATGGAAAGTCTTTAATGCTTCATCGACAGGTTTTGTTCTGCTCTTTCTGGTTTGCTTCTAACCTTCTGGTTGTGTCCTCTCTGGTCTAGTGTCTTTCTGGTTGAATATTGACTTAGACACTTTCTGGTTGAGGTACTTTCTGGTAGAGCATTCTTTAACCACTTTCTGTTCGAGGCATCTTCCATCTTTCTGGCTGAAGCTTCTCTGGTTCAACTTTCTGTTAAAGTTGACTAGCTTCATTTTCTGTTTGAGACTCTCTGGTTTAGCATTCTGTCTTGAGACTTGCTGGTTTTGAGTCTTTCTGGTTTAGCATTTTCTGTCTTGAGACTTGCTGGTTTTGAGTCTTTCTGGTTTAGCATTTTCTGTTGAAGTTGTCTTGCTGGTTTTGATTTCTGACCGAGACAACTTCTATCTTTCTGGTTGAACGAGCTTCGACTATCTGGTTTGCTGAAACCAAAAAGAAAGGTACAGAACATGTATAATACCAAGTGTGTTTTGTAAGAGCAACATCAAAACTCAGAATATTTTATGGGGTTCCCAACAATCTTCTAGTTGTAAAGGTTCACTACTTTCTGGAACTGGTCTGTCCTCATAAAATTCAACGTGAGGTTTCAGCTATAGGTTGGACATCATCTTCTTCACCTTCAAGTGAATTCCAGATCATAACATCTTCGAGTACTATTCCTCCTGATCTTGTAGTAGTGATCTGATTATTAACCTGTTCTTCTCCAGTTTCCCTGTATTCAAGAATAGATTCATCAAAAACAATATGAAGTGTTACCTCCACAACATGAGTCTTCCTATTGTAAACTCGATAAGCTTTGCTAACATCAGAATATCCTAAGACTATTCCAGAGTCAGCTTTACTATCAAAAGTTTTCAATTGAGATTTCTCATTGTTATGAATGTAACACGTACAACCAAAGGTACAAAAATACTTAATCCTGGGTTTCCGTGTCTGAGAGTGATAACTGATCTGTTCTGTGTGTAACAGGCTATGTAGATAGCTTCCGTCCAAAACTTCTTTGGCAGATTGGTCTCATTAAGCATGGTGCGTGCTGCTTCTTTAAGTCATCTGTTCCACCTTTCAACAACTCCATTATGTTGAGGTATTCTTGCGGCAGATGTCTGATGAGTTATACCCATCTGGTTGCAATATGCTTCGATCTTCTGATTCAGAAACTCCGTTCCACGATCTGTTCTAATAATCATGATGGTGGTCTCTTTTTTTCGAGTGATCTTGTTGAAGAAATCAGGTAACTTCTCCAACGTTTCCTTTTACTTAAACAAAAACATAACCCATGTAAATCTTGAATAATCATCAATAATGACCAATGTATACTTTCTACCGTTGATACTTAATGGCGTTAGTGGGCCAAATAAGTCTAGATGTAGTAAATCCAATATTCTGGTAGATGAGTGAGCTGCTTTGTTGGCGAATGATGACTTGGCCTGCTTCCCAGCTTGGCATGCTTCACAGATATGATCTTTATCATATACTTGATCCGGTAATCCTTCGACTAGCTTCTCTCTTATAATCTTGTTGATGGATTTGAAATTCAGATGGCTAAGTCGTTTGTGCCATAACCAGCTTGTCTCCGAGATAGTCTTAGTAACTAAGCATGTCTCGATCTGGTTTGTCCATGCACAATATATAACTTGTTCTGCAATTTTCCGGTAAGAAGAATTTTATCTCCTTTCTAATTTTTCACAAAACAGTTGTTAGCATCAAAAATAATTTGATTACCATTAGAACAAAGTTGACTAACAGAGAATAGATTATGACTAAGACCTTCAACATAAGAGATATTTGAAATAGTGGTCTTGTCAATCTTAACATTACCATGTCTGCTGGTATAACCTTTTGAGTTACAACCAAAGGTTACATGTGGACCTTGTCTCTCTACATATTCTGATAATAGGTTCTTGTCACAAGTCATATGCTTTGAACATCCACTATCAATGATCCAAATTGATCATTTCGCTACTTGACTCCTTCTTGAATTTCTTCTATCCTCATTCTGATCAAGTCCATTGCCAATTCTCATGTAGCATTCATCACAATCTTCTTCTTGATCATGTGCATAGAATGCTTCATCGTTCTCTGATGAGCTGTCTGAGAAATGACTTGAGCTGCTTGAGTCTTCTTCTGCTAGCATAGCTTTGCGCTGAGCTTTAAGTTTTCGATCTCTCTTTGCTCTTAGATCTTTTCTCTGACTCTTGGATAGGTCGGGACAGTCTGTCTTGAAGTGACTTGTTCTGCCACAACCATAGCAAGTATAGTGAGTAGAATTAGTAGATTTGTTAGAGCTTCTTACCTCATGTTTGCTATCAGATCGATCTTGGTCTCTACTCTTCTGGTACTTGTTCTTGTTGTCTTTGTAGAATCTATGATATTTCCTCGATCTGGTCTCCATTTTATCCATTCTCTTTGTGATCATAGCAAATTCTTTGAGCAGTTTATCATAAGAACTCTCTTCTGCTGCTACAGGTGCAACTGGTTCTTCTGCTGCAATCTTGTGAAAGCTATCTCCTTATCTTTCTTGGAGCTGCTTTCACTCTTCTTGCTGGATGAGTGATATGGTCCATGGATTCTATTCACATCACATTCATGATCAGCTAGATGATCAAATAATGTTTAAGTGGTGAGGGTGTTGAAATTAGCTCGTAGAGGTTGCATGACTGCATATATCTCTCAGCTTGGTGGTAGTGCTCTGATGACTTTGAGATTCTTCTCTCTCTAGGTATACTTGTATTTCTTGAAAGCAGATACCTCCAGTAGAATTTCAATGAAGTTGTTCTTCATTTGTTCAATGGTCTCTCCAGGTCTCATCTTGAAGTCATCGAACTTGTTGCAGGCCATCGACAACTTGTTCTCAATCATGGCTTCTGATCCTAGGCCGAGTTCACACAATGCTTCCCACATCTCTTTAGCTGTGTCCAAATCTTGAATTTTGGCCAGATGGACTCCTTTGACTGTGCTGAAAATGATTCCCTAAGCAAAGTCATCCAGATTTGCTTCGTGTTGTTCTTCAGATGTATACGTTCTGGGATCTTTGAGCACGTTCTCTTTGACTACTCCAGTTTACGTGATACGAGTCTTCTATTTATAGATCGCCAATGGACCTTCTTCTATCACTTTCCACATCAGACAATGGTGAGCTTTTAAGCAAGTCTTGATTCTGAAACTCCATTCTCTGTATCATTGGATAGAGAATTCTTTGCAGGCTCTAATGACAGAAGATTCCATAATAGAAAATAGTATGCATGTGAATGAAAATAGGTTTAACTATATCTATTCAAGTTGACCACGCAGGTTTCAACCTTGTGAAACATAAATAATGATCTGTTGAACCACTGCTCTGGCACCACTTGTTAGTCCTGAAAGAGCAAGGTTTGGTGTATGGGGGGGGGGTGTGAATACACCAAATACAAACTTTTTAGTTTACTTG
>JAPKLX010003161.1:0-11515 GCA_026898415.1 Leonotis leonurus
TTTCACCAAGAAGAAATCGATCTGCTGTGACAGACAGCAACCAGATCACCGACCAGATCGATGACCACAGCGTATCACCAGATCAATAGAGTCATCAAACCACCAGATGACATCATCCTACACATCATATCCTCTTGCCACATCAAGATTGAAGTCCATCCAATAGGTATTGGGAAGAGAATCTCCGATTGACACAAGGAAGGAAAGTAACCGTTAGCGATCTGCTTTCCATACTTAGAGGATTGAGTCAACGTTTCTACAAGGCAAGAACAGATATGATGGATATCATTGATTGACAATCTACAACCATCTTACGCCAATCAACAACGGCTAGAATTTTAAATTCAATGCCTATATATATTTGAAGGTCAAAATCTGGAGGAGTATACGCGCTATATCGATAACCTACTCTCAAGCAATTAATCTCTGAACCAGACTAAGAGTTTCAAACAACCTGTGATTCTACATCACACCAACTCAACCTCGATTTAAGTCTGTCTTATCGAGAGAAAGGAGATCACCCTGCTAGCTAGTAGTTTTCTAGTGGTAACGTAGAGGTAATCTATTGTAAAGGGACACGACCCTTACATCGTGCATAAGTATCCTTCTAGCTTTGATTGATACTTGTGACTCGTTCTCCACGAGTATAAAGAAGAAGAGTATCCTAGTAGTGGATAATCTGATCTAGTTTTGATCAGATTGTGGACGTAGGGATTTTTCGAACCACGTTAAACAACTGTGTTATTTATATTTCTGCATATTTACTTTCAGTTGTTTATTATTCTAACTTTCTACACTTCCATATAGTCTGTATCTCAATCAATCTGCTTTAACGATCTGATTAATCATTAAGGTTTTCTATATAAGAGCACTCACTAAATCCACCATATTTCCGCACACACAACACTTAGAAAGTGATAAGATCACTCTTATCATTGTCTAAATGTCTACACTAAGAGAGCAATCTGCTTGGACTGATCTGGTATCGATCTGCTGATCAATCTGGTTAGTCATTTGCCGAGCAATTTCTTATTTAATAATAGCTTGAACTCTCTAATAAATAACCAAGTAAACTGAAAAGTTTGAGTTTGGTGTATCCCCCCCCCCCCCATACACCAAACCTTGCTCTTTCGGGACCAACAAGTGGTATCAGAGCAGTGGTTCAATCGACCATTGTTCCTATTTCACAAGGTTAATACCTGCGTGGTCAACTTGAATAGATCTAGGAAAACCTATTTTTTATTCATGAGCACTCTATCTGCTATGGAATCATCTGTTGTTAGGGCTTGTGAAGAATTCTCCATCCAAGGATATAGAGAATGGAGCTTCAGAATCAAAACAGCACTCAAAACCCATCACTATCTGATGTGGAAAATAATCGAAGAAGGTCCACTAGAGATCACTGAGGAAAAGACGGTAACTACTTCAACTGGAGTAACAACTCAGATAGTTCCTAAGGATCCAAGGAAATACACTTCAGAGGAACATCGCGAAGCTAACCTAGATGACTTTGCTAAAGGGATCATATCTAGCACAGTCAAAGGCGTACATATGGCTAAAATCCAAGATCTGGATACTGCCAAAGAGATGTGGGAAGCCTTGAGAGACTTGAGTCGAGGATCAGAAGTCATGATTGAAAACAAGTTGTCTCTTGCCTGCAATAAATACGATGAATTCAAAATGAAACCAGGAGAGACCATTGAACAAATGAAAACAAGATTCACTGGAATCTTACTTGAGATATCAGCGTTCAAAAAGAACAAATATACTCAAACAGAGAAAAATATGAAAGTACTCAGAGCACTTCTGCCTAGCTGGGAGATATATGCTGCAATGCAACCACTTCGTGCTGACTTCAATGAACTCTCCACAGAAGCTCTATTTGATCATCTTGAAGGTCATGAATGTGACATTCAAAGAATTCGTGGACCAGATCATCTGTCCAAAAAGGCAGAAAGTAACTCGAAGAAGGACAAAGAAGTAGCCTTCAAAGCGAAGAGCAAACCAGATGAACCTTCTGAACCTTCTACACCAGATGAAGAGAAGAGATATGACAAACTACTAAAAGAGTTTGCAATGAATGCTAAATGTATGGACAAGATGGAAATCAGATCAAAGAAATTCAGACACTTCTACAAGGATAATAAAAACAAATCCTACAAGAAACGTGACAATGATCGATCTGATAGCAAGGATGAATCAAAACAACAGATAGGTAAAACCTCTAAAACTTCTAACTCAACAGATTATACATGCTTTGGTTGTGGAAGAACAGGTCACTTCAAAACAGATTGCCATGATCTATCCAAAAGTCAACTAGAAGAGTTAAGAGCAAAGAGAGATCAAAAACTCAAATACGAGAGCAAGGCCATGCTAGCTGAAGAAGAATCAAGCAGCTCAAGCCACTTCTCAGATAGCACATCAGAGAATGATGAAGCATTCTATGCTAATGAAGAAGAAAGCTGGGATGAATGTTATATGGGATTAGACAACGGTCTGAACGAAGTCGAGGTAAATTCTTGCAACTCTAACTCCTCAAATGATCATGATCTAGAACAGGAAATAGAAGATCAATCTGAATACTCATGGGAAGAGGTAAACGAGATGTTCAAAAGCTATTCGAGCATCAAGAGACTGTTTAGAGAAGTTGTGGAAGAGAATGATAGGTTGAAGAAATCTGAACAGATATTGAGCTCAGCAAACACCCAATTTGTTGCCAAAATAACTAATCTAGAAGAACAGATCAAGGGAAAAGACAGTGAGATACATTCACTAAACTCCAAGATTAAAGATCTTATTACAAGAAACAATGTTGCTGAAGAGAAAATAAAGAAAGACAAAGAAATGATCTACAAAAGTGATGAACGTGCTAAACTGCTAATCAATCTGCAGCAAAAGGGCACATCTGGATTAGGATATCCAGGTCACTCGGAAAAATCTTCTGGAACCATAAACTTTGTACCAGAGAGGAAGCAAATACCAGATCAGGTGGTAGATCTAAGAAGCAAGAAAGATCATCTCCAGAAGATGATGATAAAAGAGACTAGATACAGACAATACCACCAAACAAAGGGTCAATCAGCTCGTTACACAGAAACAGATCATGCTCACAAAAAGAACGTCAACAAGACAAAGAATGTTAACAGGACATTACATATCAAGAAGAACTTGAAGAATGATGGAATAGAAAGATTTCATCCTTCTGAAATTCACTCCCTATCTAAAGTTGATGAAAATGGAAACACCATTACTTGCTATTTATCTGTTCCTAACACAAAAATGTTCTGGATATAAAAAGGAACATTTGCTAATAACCAAGCACCCAAACGTTGAAGGGTAGCTAAGTTTAACTAATTGCAGGATCAGAAGACTGCAAGAAGAAACAAGATAGCAAGAGGAACAATCTGGATAATAGATAATGGATGTTCGAAGCACATGATATGTGACAAGAATCTACTATCAGATTACATTGAAAAGCCAGGACCACAGGTCACTTTTGGATGTAATTCGAAAGGATACACCAGAGGATATGGAAATATAAAAGTTGGCAAGACAACCATCACAAATGTATCATATGTCGAGGGTCTTAGTCACAATCTGTTCTCAGTAAGTCAATTCTGTGCTAATGGTAATCAAATCATATTTGTACTAACAACTGTCTTGTGAAGAACAAGGAAGGAGATGAGATACTCCTTACCTGTAAATTGCAGGACAGGTTATATATTGTCCAGTGGACAAACCAGATCGAGACTTGTTTAGTTACTAAAACTGTATCAGAAACAAGCTGGTTATGGCACAAGAAATTGAGTCATCTAAACTTCAAGTCAATCAACAAGATTGTAAAAGCAAAACTAGTGGAAGGTCTGCCAGATCAAGTATATGATAAAGATCATATATGTGAGGCTTGTCAAGCTGGAAAGCAGACCAGATCATCCTTTACAAGCAAAACAGCTCACTCAACATCAAGAATACTGGAGCTTCTGCATCTAGATCTGTTTGGACCAGTAAAACCTCTAAGCATAAATGGAAGAAAATACACCCTAGTAATCATAGATGACTACTCAAGGTTCACCTGTTAATAAAGAAAAAAGAGACTCTAGCCAAACTCCCTGATTTTCTACACAAGATCACCAAACAGAAGGAGATGAGTATAACCACTATCAGAACAGATCGAGGAACAGAATTTCTCAACCAAAAGATTGAAGCATACTGCGATAAGATGGGGATCACTCATCAAACTTCAGCTGCTAGAACTCCTCAACAGAATGGAGTTGTTGAAAGAAGAAACAGATCACTAAAAGAGGCAGCTCGTACTATGCTAAATGCAACCAATATACCAAAGAAGTTCTGGGCAGAAGCTATATACACAGCCTGTTATACTCAAAACAGATCATCAATCACACTCAGACATGGAAAGACACCATATGAGATCTGGAACAAGAGAAAGCCTAAGATCTCTTACTTTCGCACTTTCGGTTGTTTGTGTTACATACACAATAATGAGAAATCTCAATTAAAGACCTTTGATAGCAAAACTGATCCTGGAATATTCTTAGGATATTCTGATGTCAGTAAAGCATATCGGGTCTACAATAAGAACTCTCATATTGTGGAGGTAACACCTCATATTGTTTTTGATGAGTCTATTGTTGAGTACAGGTCACAGGATGAGAAACAGACAGAAAACCAAATGACTACAAGAAAGATGAATGAGATGTTACTAGAAGATATTCTAATCTGGAACTCAAAAAGAAATGATGAAGAGATTAACACTCCACATATTGCTGAAGAAATCACACAGCAAGGGGGAACAACCCAACATGATCTGGATGAAAACAGATCACCAACTGAAAGCAATGAGACAGTCATTGCAGAGAATCATCAATTTGAAAATTCAAATCCAGAGGCTAGAACAAATGAGAATCCATTTCAAGCTCCATCATCAGCACACACTGAATTTGAGGACCCAACAGATCAACCTGATTCTGAGGTATCTGATGAAGAGATAACTAGGAGAAGAAGATAGATACAAGATCATCCACCAGAACAGATTGTTGGGAACCATCAGATCGTGTGAAGACCAGAAGAATGCATGGAGAAAGTGCTTTGTTGAGTTGTTATCTATCTCGCATTGAACCAGATAATGCTCACTAAGCATTACAAGATGCAGATTGGATAACAGCAATGCAAGAAGAACTTAATGAGTTCAAAAGAAATGAAATCTGGTATCTCGTGGACCGACCCAAACACCAAGAAGTAATTGGTGTAAAATGGGTGTTCAAAAATAAACGAGATGAAAATGGTGAAGTAGTCAAAAACAAAGCCAGATTGGTGGCTAAAGGCTATAATCAACAAGAAGACATTGATTTTGATGAAACATTTGTACCCGTAGCCAGACTAGAAGCAATAAGGCTATTCTTAGCATATGCTGCACACAAAAGGTTCAAGGTATACCAGATGGATGTCAAAAGGGCCTTCCTAAATGGTATCCTTGAAAAGGAAGTCTATGTGGAACAGTCACTTGGATTTAAGGAAGCAGATCCAAATAAGAAAGTATACAGATTAACAAAAGCAGTCTGTGGTCTAAAACAAGCTCCTAGAGCTTGGTATGAGACATTGTCAACATTTCTACTAGAATCTGGTTTTAGAAGAGGATTGGTTGACAAAACCTTGTTCCTCATCAAAGTCAAAGAGAATATCCTTTTAGTACAGATCTATGTAGATGATATCATATTTGGATCCCAATCCACCTATTTATGTGATAAATTTGTTGAACTTATGAAAAATAAGTATCAAATGTCCATGATGGACGAAATGAGTTTCTTTCTAGGTTTGCAGGTCAAGCAGTTATCAGATGGCATCTTTATTAATCAAGCAAAGTATATTCACGATCTGCTGACTAAATTTGGGATTAAAGACAGTAAACCTGTTAAAATCCCAATGCAGACCAACAAGAAAATTGATCTTGATCCAAAGGGAAAACCAACCAATATTACCCAATACAGAGGGATCATAGGATCACTACTCTATCTAACTGTCAGTCGACCTAACATTATATATGCAGTAGGAGTATGCGCAAGATATCAAGCAAACCCCAAAGAGTCTCACGTGGAAGCAGCTAAGAAGATATTAAGATATCTTAATGGAACAACTCATATTGGATTATGGTATCCATGTGAAGAAAACTTTGAACTAACTGGATACACAGATTCAGATTATGCTAGATGTAAGCTGGACAGATAGTCAACATCTGGTACTTGTCAGTTCTTAGGAAACAAACTAATCTCTTGGTTCTCAAAGAAACAGACATCTGTTGCCACATCAACCACAAAGGCTGAATATATGGCAGCTGGAAGTTGTTGTGCACAAATATTTTGGTTAAGACAATAGCTCAAAGACTATGAGATCGATGTCAAGGAGATACCCATTTTCTGTGATAGTTCAAGTGCTATAGCTATCACACAGAATCTTGTTTTGCATACCAGATGCAAACATGTAGATGTGAGACATCATTTTATAAGAGATCATGTTGAAAGAAAACATATACAGATTGAGAAAATATACACTGAAGTACAGAGAGCTGACATTCTTACTAAAGCATTACCAGAAGAAAGATTCAAGATGCTTTGTGGTAAATTAGGACTATTAAATCTGTAAGAGAGGATCATATTGACTTAGAACAAATCAAGTACAATATTCCAACAGGGAATTAGAACCAAATTGATATAGACCAGATTGATGGAAAACAAGTCATGTAAAATTCCAACTGAGAATTGACACCAGATCATCTAAGTAGAAGTTAATGATCAACAGATCGATTAAATTCCAACCGGGAATTATTAGCAGATCATCACACAAGATTGTTCTCCAAAACTTGAAAGTGGCACAAACAGATCGATAGTGTTGACAACAGTTTGTCAATTAGGAGATCGATATGGACCAGATAACTAGCAGCCACGTGAATATTAATTAGCCTTTTTATTAATATTTCTCATTACTTGGTCAAGGGGAAAAGTCAACAAGATACGGCGATTATAGCCAATATATCTAAATTCTGACATAATATACCAAATCTTTTATTTTTGATGATTAAGTACAGTGTGTTGGGAAACGTGATCGAGGAAAATTTTTACCAAACCAATAAAAATGAAGAAAATTGACGGATGAAACAAACACGTGCCACACTGCAACCGTAAGATCGAGCGCGTGTATCAAACGCAGAGAAGAGGAGATAATAGACCATAAGTCTATAACTCAGAGAGGCGGGAAAAGCTGAAAAAGGGAAGAATATCAATTAATTTATTATCTTGTTTATCACTTATATATATATATATATATATATATATTTGATAAGGCGGTTCAACTATCACCTACATACTTCTTCTTCGACACTTAGCAAATTTTTCCTTCCTTCCAAACTCTCTAAAATCTTCAAAAACCTATCTATCAAAATGGCTCCAAAATCATCTCTGTTTCTTGAGCAAGTGAAATTTTTGAACCCATACATTCATCAAGATCTATATGCTGTTCTTGACACCTTCGGATTTCACAAACTGGACAAGGCTTTCGCCCTTGTTAAACGCTGCAAAGGTTTCAAATTTACGAGTTTTCTTTTAAACTGTTTTATATCTTGAATGCTCTGAAATCTCTTAAACCTGTACTGAAAAACACCTTTTATTCATTTGTATGCATATGTACACTTGTATTGTTGTGTAGAACTCAATAATCTGTAAACTGGTACTGAGCACTCATACTTCATTGATGGAAGGATAGTGCTCATATATATTGCTTTAACTTTGCTGTAAGATTTAACAATATCATTACCACACACCCTCTCCATTTCTTGCCCAAAGAAGTTGCAACCTTTTACCTCTCATGGCAAGGAGAGAAAGGTGGAAATGAAGCCACCATTCGAGTAAGCAAGGGAAATACAATCAGCAACACAACCTACAATGTACTGAACATTATAGATGAAGTCTACAAACTGTGAGATGAAGGTCTCACTCTTGGAGACATTACTGAAGAACAATTACAAGAGGCAATAGAGACTGTGATGGTAGTGCCCATCCATTATACGAACAAGATGTTCAATAGAGCACTACTTGCACCTGAGTTCAAGATTGTATTCGAATTCTTCCAAAGAATTTTCATGAATCATAATGGTTCCTACGACCAAGTTACCCCAGAGAAATTCAAAATACTTGCTGCGGTTGTGCTGAATCTGCCAGTGAACTGGAGCAGAATTCTCTTTGATCTCTTGGCAAAGGAGGCCAAGATGATCACATTTGTGAAAGGAGCGAGTCCAGGCATTGAAGTGAGGAGAAGCAGCACGACACTCCACCAAGATCAGCTTCATGCTGGAATCTTTCTTCAACCAACACAAGTGGGATACCTTGGTTGAATTCAATGACAGATTGCGCTTCCCAAAGGATCAACATCAAATTGAGATGTCCATGGGAATCTCTGCTAATCTGATAGCCAGGGTAACAGACCCTGTGTATGCCAATGCATTGATGGAGATGGGAAGCTCCAACCCAATTTGGGTTCCACCATCTGCCCCTGCTGAGAAATCCACCAAGTCCAGGGTCACAAAAGAAAAGCCTATTGAACGGACTCCTTCCAAGAGAGTAACAAGGAGAGCTAGCTCAGTGGACACTGATGCTTCTACAGCAGCTCAACAACCCAAGCCCAAGAGAAGGAGACTACAAAAACTTTCTGAACCAGTGGAGGAGGTCCAGGTTCAAGAAGCTGTCATTTCAGATTTACCCATTCCTCAACAGGAGGTAGAGGTTGAGGATGAGGAGATTTTGGTCGGGGGTCCACCAAAGGATGTTGCCCCCATCTCCTCCCTGGACCCAAGTCAAGAAAAGGACTTCTCACCCGCTCACACAGCCAGTCCATCATCTGCTGAACCTTTAGATCAGATTGATGAGGATGATGAAGGAGAAGATGAATCATCCGATGAGGATGTATAGAAGAAAACAGCAGCGACAGTGGTAAAACTGATAGAAGCTAAAGCAGACCGTGCAGTACTTAAATCATTCCCTGGCATCCAGCTCACACCAGAGAGCTATGATGCAGCCAAGAGAGTAAAACTACTGCTCCTCATCAAGGACAAGGAATTCTATGTCCTTGATGCTTTACTCAAAACTAGATCCATTGACACACTCAAAGCAGAAGAAGCAACATTCCTGAACATCTTCGAAGTCTCCTCTATTGCAGAGTTGAGAGAAACTTATCCTCAGAGTATCTTGGCAATAGCTCAGCACGAAGCTTAAAAGTTACAGATCGATCTGAGATCTATATATGAGAAAGCCGGGATGTTACAATTTTTTGAAAGTGTGGTAGATGAGGAAGAAGATGAAATAGATGACGCTCACCAATAGGGTGCAGCAATACCAGAATCAGAACCAGATCAGCACCTGGCTGATGCTGCAGAACAGATCACAACAATTGCACAGGCTGAGGGGGAACCAGCCAAATCGAGCAAAATTCAGATTGAAGTGGTTGACTATCCACGAGAAGAGACAGAGCCAGCTGGACAAAGGGTGGGAGGTAAACTAACAGATGACATTTACACCCCTGCTGTCGCAACAACTATGGAAGAGTTTGTGGAGACAACCAACCTGGAAGATATATTGATGACCCAGCATCAATCCCTATCAAATGAACAAGTGAAAGACTTAATCTCCAACAAAGTGGATAAATTCATGTATGAGACTCTATCCACAGTCCAAGACCAGGCCACCCGAATCCTTACAGAATTCAACAACCATATGAAATCTCATGTGGACCAGGTGGACTCAGAGTTGAGGAGAGTCTGTAGACTGAAGCTTTAGGAATTAAGTAAGAAAATGGATGATGACAGAACAGCTGCTGAAGAAAGGAAAGAGCAGATCGATCAAACTCTGGTAACTATGGAAATCAAAGTCCAAGAAATGTACAGGATAGTTACAGAGTTCGCTAAGAAAGAGAAGGACATGGTTCATGCCATTGTCAAGGAGCAGGCAGATGGAATTACTGAGGAAGTGATCAAAGCTGCTAAGATAGAAATCAGATCACAACTCAGGAAATTTGAGGATGAAGGGAAGAATTTCGTAGAGAGGAAGCTAAGCGAACTGCGCTATCCCACAAAGACATTGATTGACTCATACTTTGATGAGATTGGGATAATCAAGGAAGACCAAGAGAACTATAAAGCTGATCTGGCCAAAGGCAAATCCTCATTGCAGAAACAGATTGATGAATCCAACATGAACATCACCTCTCTACTCACATACAAGATGGATTCGGAGAAAGAAACGAAGGAGATAAAGGAGGAGATCACCTCCCTTAAGGCACTCATCAAGATCTACATTGATGATGTCGAAAAGGGGGAAGGATCTAGGAAAGTGAAGGAGAAAGGGAAGGAAAAAGTGGCTGAAAGAGGCAAAGAGCAATCTGGTGCCACGGATGAAAGGATTGAGGCTCAACCTGAGCAGCTAAATGCACCAGATCAACCAAGCCTACCATCTTCTCAAACTCAGAAGGCATCCAAGTTCACATCCAGCAAATCGAGTCACTCCCAACCAATGAAGAGGAAGAAAAAGTCTGGATCTGGTTGGTTCTCTTCCGCTCCTATCAAGACCAAGAAGACACAAGAAGGAGAGACCAGTTGGGTCCCAGAGAATTTGAAGAATGGATGTGAGGGACTGAAATACGGCTTCATCATGTGTCGCTACTTCATCAAAGAGCCAGTTTACTGCGAAGGCACAACCAATGAAGCATTCAGCCTATATCTAGACATGAATGAAGCAAGAGATCTGGTGGAGGCCATTCGAGCAGTAGCTGCAGAAGCCCAGGTTACTATCACTGCCCCAGAGAGGGAATTTAGAGAATGCCCTTATATTCCTGGCACAAAGATCCCTGACAAGACCCATCTGCTCAATTTCATCAATCAACTGGCTGAAAACAGAGGGTATAAAATTGATGTAGAGGACCTAGACTACATCAGGGTCAGGGAGGGAGTCTACGAGAGCATACAGCTGATATCAGATGAGACGAGGGCAAAGATGAAGAAGCAACAAGATGAAAGGAGGAAGAGCAGATAGATACTTATTTTCATATCATTCATTATTTGTAATTCTTATTTTTTGATAAACTATAACTCATTTTGCTTCTCATCTATAAAGATCTTTTGAGTTTCTGATGACAACATCTTATTGTCCAGAACATATACAAACTGCCATTAATCGTTATAACCTAATAACGAAAACATAATCAATCTGGCTATCAAACCAGATCACTCTTAATGAGTTATTAGGATGTAACTGTAAAGAGTGGTTTCGACATCATCAAAAAGGGGGAAATTGTTGGGAATCCTAAAAGTATTTTGGTTTTGATGATGATCTCTCGAGACACACTTATTCTTTTTTTGTAGAGTTAAACTGTTCTACGTGTTAACAGATCACTACATATAAAGTGAATTCTGATAGAGAACAGATTAGGAGATGACTTAGCATGTAAAGGAATTATT